>JARJDZ010008926.1:0-21148 GCA_030264555.1 Aleochara sp. GC000083 | reverse complement strand
CCTCGTGGTTGAGTATTTGCCTTTTTTTTGGAATTTTCTCCTTTGGGAGGTCGACCCCGTTTTCGTTTTTGGGAAATGGTTTCCCACTCAGGATCCGATACCACTTCCATATTTATTGATGGATCCGGAGGGTCCGGATTGTCATCTGACGGAACGTACATCAGATTTGGTTCAGTAAGTTTCGGTTATGCGTCTATTGAACACGTCTGTTTACTTCGGTGTCTGACACGCGAATGAAGATTATATTTAAACATTTTCATTTAGTTTTTGTAGTTTCAATATCAGAAAATTCAAAAATTTTGAAATCATAAATTCGTACAGATCAAAATTTCAGATATTAAAAAATCCTTAATCCTTTTTATCCATGTAATTGTCATACTCAATAACATGCTATCCCTCAGGATAGAGTCCTTCAGATCAAACTCAGATTCCAACATTTGTATTCGAACATGCAGCAAACAGCAAGCACGCAGATTTTATTTACAGCCACAGCGAAAGAAATGTTTTTAATTAATGAATCGTTTTTAATTAAAAAGCTTTTTATGATATTCCCTCTCTTGCTCCTCGCTTCGTTGATGATGGCCAGCAGCCTTGTGTTTCTCGAATTATAAAAATATGCGCGCAAAAGAAGCGAGCAAATATGAAATGAACAACGTAACACAAACGCAAAAAAAAATGAAAAACAAACTGTTTGCATATTTACATTTAAAAACATTCGTTATTCGTAAATTATATTACGCTCTTCATTTATTAAAAATAATTGTTAAATATTAACACGTTTTTGTGCACGTGCCCCCAGCTTGTCATCAGATTTTTCATTTGTTCTCTGTGTGCGCATATTTTTTCAATGCAAATTCGCGTCAATTATGAATTCTGTTCGCAGCTAATAAAGAGGATTTAAATATAAAAAATATTACATCAAATCCGAAGCTTTCAACTGGGAGAAAAATGTAATAAAGTTAAATGTTGTAATTACAATCAAGCGTATTTGTTTGATTCGCGATTTGATTGCAGATTTTTTTTAATTTTCCACCTTTTGATTAGAATTTTGTTTGATGGCTGATAGCGTAAACATTAAAAATCGAATTTTCAATTAAAAAAATAATAAAATTTGTATGAATAATTTGTAATCGCAGAAACGAACGCGGTTTTTTCGTCGGCTGCGATTTGTTTCTCCGCAATAAAATAAGTTTTACGACGAAATGCGTACTATTTTATAGTTTTTAATTAATAGAAAATGCAATTCAATCGCGACTAATGCCGCAAACAGCGCGCCTTTCATTGGCATTTACTTTTATTTTTTGTTTTAAAATCGTAATAAAACTAATAATACAAATGCTCTGCCTTCATGGGAAATTGCCAATAAAATCAAATATTTAACCTCACTCTAGTGAGTTTAATCAATGTCTTTTAAACAACAAGGAATCGAAGTATTCACAGAGTGTATAAAATATTTCTCAAAGTATCAAATCATATTTTTATTAACTGTTCTCATAATTATTTGATTAATCCAATTACATCTCTCCAATTTAATTTACCAAAACATTTTGAATTGATTTTCAAAGAAAAACATTTTTTTCTGTACCAATACATTTAAAATTCTAATTTTAAACTTAATTATTTTCTTAAATTTCACTGAAAACTAATATCTTGGAAAACAAATAAGAACAATTATTCAACTCAACAAATTGGAATTTATAATTTCAAATTGTTACAATAGCTCCTACTAATAAAACAAAACTTCATACATCATTGGAATTTTCACATCATTGAGTATAAAACAATTTGAAGATTAATGAAGAAAAACATGTCTCGATTCATTTTATTGCAACCGTGCAGAAATCTAAACGGAGATGAAGCGCAATATGAAGCCGTTTTGCAATGTGGGTGGTCATTTTGCGTAATTATAAAGGGGCCGTATTGGTATTATGGCACTTGCTAAAGTTAATACCAACAAGAAAATGCGATTCGATTATTAAGTGCTTTATACTCGCGAATACATATTCGCTATTCGAGTGAATGTTGTTTAATGTTGTTAATGTTGTATACAAGTAAGAAACTAATCGAAAGTTTAAAAAACGAATTGCGTATGTACAAAATGCATAAATCAACTTTCCAGTAACAAAATTATTGAATTGATTTTACCAATCGACCAGAGCCACTTTATGACTGGAAAAATTAAAAGTGGATTTTGCAAATAATCCTGAAAATTGATAGAAAATACATTCAGATAGAAATTAGTGAAACACTCTGTGTAAATAGCTCATAGAAACACAATACATTAATATACAGTGAAGCCCACTCCATTTTATATTGATGGCAAAAAGTCATTAATTTTTATTGTTTCAACTTTATTTTTCTTTGTGATCAATATTACATGTTTAATATTTCGATTGATTCATCGAAAAAAATATATTTCTAGAAAACTTCTTGTATTTTTTGCAATATCCTAGTAATTAAAAATTCTAAAACTTCAAAAACGTCTACTTGAAAAATTAGTTCAAAAATATTTGCAAATAATTTATCGATTAAAATTGCAAGAGAAAACTTCAAAAAGTAATCAAGTAATAAAATATGCCCCTAGCCAAAAAAAAATCCTCCCTCATAATTTTTTGTTTTTGAAATTAAGAAACGCAGCTAACTTTCGTTAATTAAATTAAACTGGGCGCGAATTCGACGACGAAAAAAGCGATCTGGGGGCGGCAAACTGCCCCCAAAGAAAATTAATTAAAGAAAAACGTGTTTCCGCGTTGTAGTAATATATTATAATCGTTAATAACAAAAATTAATTTCATCGATCCTCGCGATTCAAACTCCAAAGATTTTCATCCATGAAGACCCCCTCTTTTCTTTCTTAAGCCGCCTCCGGAAAACGGCTGGAAAAGCGACGAACGAGGCGAAAGGGAAACGCGCGCGTGCATTCTTTATGTGGAAAGTTGGCGCGAGGGCCGTAGTTTGTTTTATGTCGACGAGCATTTAAAAAGTTTCGCCTTTCGCGGAGTGATTTGCACTTCTTCCCAAGTTAACTAGCCGGTTTGGCAGGCGGACTGGCTCTTCGGGGGGCGGTCAACCAACCCCCAAGCCCGAAATTTACACTTTAAACATGGGCGCCGAATCGGGAAATACTTGCAAATGCTCAAGCGTAACTTGCGAATCGACAAACACTAATGGACCGAAATTGAAAAGTGTAAATTATGATTGCACTTTGCTTGCGAATGTCCACCGGAAATAATAAAAAAAAACGGCGCAGAGGGAAGTTGAAAAAAGTTGCTGGGTTTATTTATGGGGCTGTAGGTGATTGTATTCTTAATTAGAAAATTTGATTATTTAATTGGAAAGATTTCAACGGGGATTTTTTAAGTTGATATATTGCTGAAGGAAGTTTTCAAATTTAATTTTTCTTCTGGATGATCAGCAACTTAGATTTCGATTGAAGTTTCAAAAAAATAGGCGGAGTTTCATTAATTTTCATTAAAGACATCCGAGATATCAAAAATAGTGACAAAGAATCTCTTGTGTGATTGTCGTTCGCAAAATTTTCAGGGAAAAAACAGGATTGTAAATTTAAAAAAACTTACCTTATAAAAAAGTCATGAAATCATCGAACGTGCAATTTTCCTTCGGTCGCCAATTCTCTAAAAGCCCAATGTCAGCTTCCCACAATCTTAATGCTAACGAAATTTCTGAAACAAAACAAAAAGATTATTAGAAAACTGGTAATTTGTAAAATTTGCTAGGATGGATAAAATTTCATTCACTGTATTGAAAAAAATCAAATTTAAATGTCTTTAATTCATGAGTCCTCAATACTACAGAAAATTTTACTTATTTTTCCAAGAACCTCATAAATTTTTCAGAGAAAATACAAATGATACCAATTTCTGTAATAGATTCAATATTAAAGTCCTAATTTGCAAATTGAAAACAATTAAATAGATAACAAATACAACTAAATTAATGTATTTGTTATTAATAAAAAAGTGAATGAATAAAACCACGTTGACATTCTGAACACAAACGAATACAATGAACATTAATTCCGTATCCGAGGAAAGTTCATTTTCCTGAATATTTCATCGTGATTCGCGCTCTTTTTTCGCGAAGCTTCTTTCCATCCTGAAAATGCAATCCGACCATTTCTGCAAACTTCTACACACAGAAGACAAATGCGTCGCGGGAAATCTAAAAGTCCATGTGTGCGAGCGAAAACAATGTAATATTATTACATTTATATTAGTTCTACTTGTGTAATGCGATCGTAGATCGTGCGTTACCATTGCAGAACCAATGGTGATGGTAACTGCCGCCTCCGCCATTCGAATCGCAATAATAAATCTCGCATATGACACCAAGGTAGTATTTTCTTTTAATTAAAACTCGGTGAATTATGCAAACAATAATTTTTCCCTACTCTCTGTCAGCCACTGAAAACGCGCAACGCCGCGAGAAAAACCTCATGCGAAATGCGAATAGACGTGCGATTCTTTTTGCCCAGCTCGTTTTTAGTGCAGTTATTCTATAGATTTTCCAGGATAGATACATTTTCCAAGGGGATTTTTTCATAAATTGTAAGCAAGTAGAATTTTCTTCTGGGATGGATTTTCCAAGTTTCAATTGTAATGCAAGAAGTATTTCTTATATTTTCTTTTCATGTTTAAACTCACTTAATTTATTGTCGTTTATTATTAAGATTTTGGCCCGAAAATTTTCCTAGAAGTTAAGCCTAAAAATATTTACTTTTAGATAATAAATATAAACTACAATAATTAATTCCAAAGTTCATTATCTTGTATTTTTTTCTAGAATGGATTTACCCATTTTTATTCCATCGACTAAGGATAAAAATAGAAAGTGAAAATTCTGGAATTTCCAAAAAAAACGGATTTATGCTCAAGTTTATACATTAAAAAGTAATAACATTTGTTTCGAAAAAATTTAAAAGTTAAAAGAAAGGAATATTTTAATGTGAAATCCACAACTTTTGGTTTTTTGAAATTGGCTGTTTTATTATCCTGAAAACAAAAATTCTTCCAACATTTGCTTTTGCTAAAGAATATAGAAAAATAAGTAATAATATTTTCTATGGAAACACGTTTTGAAAGTTTTGCAAAATTTTGAAGGACATTTACAGATTTATAATGCACAGAAAATAGCATACCAAATAAAGTCCGGAAATAAGTTGCACCCGGAAATAACTTATATCTGCCCACATAGCCGATATATAAATTAAAAACTTTGAAAATTTATAGCGCAACAAGAAAATAAAGGATGAATAGTGAATGAAACATGCATTATTTTCGCGAAATGCGCGAATACACTCGTAGATTTTCATCCACATCCGGCGAATTCGCGGACGTTTCATGGGGGGCGGCTGTTGATGGAAACACACCTGAGAAAAGCAGCTCAGGTGTCGCTAAAACGCATGCACACATAAATATTAGGCGCGTATGAATAATGTAATTTTAAAAAGTACGGCTGTATTTCATTCGCGTTTTTCCATTATTGGTTTCAACAGTAATCCCTCGTAAATTCAGGCCGGCGGTTAATTTAGAAAAACATCGAGCTTCGAACCAGCGAAACAACAACAGCGCCACGCGAAAAACGACGACGACCGCGCGAATAATAACGCACACATATTATTCGGGGCGCGCACATTTTCGCGCGCGCATGTTTATGCGACGTGAAAGAGGCATTTCAGCAAGCCAGTAGTACCACACAGCCCAATAAATTTGCACATTACTAAGACCCGAACGGGCTGGCGAAAAAACGTTGGCGCGCCCATCCAACATCGTTGGACGCGCCGAGAAAAACAATACAACAATTTGGACGAGACGGGCCTCGACGCGTCCTATAAATAATCAACAAACGCGTAACGAGGAAAAGTTTTCGCAAACGGACCAAAACACCAATTTACATTTGGCCAATGTTGGCTAATGTGGCGCAAGAGTTGTTATTGTTGTGGTTTGCTGCGGGAAGAAAAAGAGGAAAAGTTGCACGCAAATCGGACACTTTCCCGAGTAAAGTCACAAATGCTTGAAAAGTATGAGGAAAATATACAAGTACGAAGGGTTGCCCCCCTTTTTGGGGGTTTGCTTGTGGTTGAACTAATGGCCAAACTGCATTTAGAGGAAACACAAATGCAAGAAATAAATTTTACTTTTTCCTAATTCGGAATATACTAAAGAAGGTAGTAATTTCTCATGTTTGAGGGTGGAAAACAAATTTTGGTAATTACCATGAGTTGAAATATAACTCACAAAAATGTTTCAATAAATTTTCTAAAAGATATTTCAATTTGACCCTTGTCAAGTTGAAATTTGAATAAGTAAAACTTTTTTTATAGTTTTTTATCAATGATCACAAAAATTTTGGGCTAATGAAACAAATTTTGAAGATTATAATTGCCAATTAAATTTTCTTTGAAATAACTTTAAAATTTGAAAATTATCATTTACAAAAAGAAAGATTTGCTTATTGAAAATCGCATAAACTTCAGAAATAACATTGACAAAATTTCCCATTCAAATTTATCACTACACATTTTAATTTTTTGTGTTAAAACTGTATTTCCGATTTGGATCATCTTGGTCCCATTTTGTAGTTTATAAAATTCCCTTTCAAAGTCTGTATTTTTTAATAATCAGATTTCTCGGAAGAAAGAATAATTTACTGTCAAATTTAGAAAGGATGATTCCCAACTTCTTCTTATATTGAAAAATTCTGATATCTAAGTTTATAAGCTAATATCTCAAAAACTATGTTGTCAAATTTTAATTGCTTTAAAATTTTTTAAAGAACACTTCAGTAACTTCAATTTAATTGTAGATATGATTTGAAAATCGCGAAGAAAATGATTCATTTCCACCAGGAAAAATTTGATAGCATTTATTGCATTTTAGGATTACATTTTGACATTTTGAGTTATAACTCAAAAACTTCTACGTCAATTTGAAAATTTATCAAAGAAAATTAAAGCTGATTAAATTATCTTTCAAATAAGCTATTGCTTTTTATCATTGTCTGATTATGAATCAGAGTTATTCCCTTAAGGTTTTGAGAGTAACATTTGAAGACCAATATAACTTTTCAAATTCATATTATATATTGTAAGCCAATATCTCAAAAACTATATTTCAAAATTTGAATTTCTTTGAAATTATTTAAAGAAGACTTTTATAACTTCAATTTTATTACAGACATGATTTGAAAATCGCCATGAAAAATATTCATTTCGGCGAAGGAAAATCTGATAGCATTTTTTGCATTTCAAAATCATCTTTTGAGATTTTGGCTTATAACTCAGAAACTTCTAGGTCAATTTGAAAATCGATTTCAGAAAATTAAAGCTGACTAAATTATCTTTCAAATAAGCTATTAGTTATGATCACTGGCTCATTTCGAATAAAAGTTATTTGGATGGGAATTTGAGGGTAAATGTTAAAGACAAAATCTAAGTTTTAAATTCTGAATTTCCATGTAGATTTAAAAAATTTCTGGACTATTTGGAAACTTCTGTGCTTCAACATAGATTCACAAAATATATGCAAGATGGAAAAAGCGCTTAGCGAATGGAAAATTAAAAATGTCATAATTTACATCCCTTTTTGTCGCTTGCAGCGCGGACGCTTTAAAGTAAACACTTAGCTCTTTTCCCGTACATCATCCCGAACGAGGGTGTATGGTACGACATGCTGAAATAAGAAGCCATCATCGTGTACGAAAAGGAGGGAAAACTGCACACCATGCAAAAAAAACCACCACCACCACCATCGCAGAACGACGTCCAAGGAAAAACCACACTGGGCGTAAATCTCCAGCAAGTCTGCACGCAGCTCGTTGAGTTTATATTAAAAAAATATACAATATTTTAATGCAATTAAAACATTCTTTTGCCGCCACCATCGCCGCCGCCGCCGAGAAGTTAATTCAGTCGCAGCCGCCCCCAAAAGCGACGTCCAGACGCCTTGTTTCGTTCATTTCATTCCATTCTCTCGTCCCGCATTTTCCCCATTCCCGGTTTTCCCTATGTGTGCGACTCGGGGTGTAGGAAAGTATTTAGGAACGTGTGCGTCCCGAGTTTTTAAAAATAAATTCCTCGGACTCATCCTTCGAGCGGGCTGAAGAAGGAGTGGAGAACGAGATGCTTTGCAAAGAAAATCGTCGTTTTTCTTGCAAACGAGCCGAGATGACGAAAAGGCGCCCGACTGAGAATGAAAGTCCATCTCGAGGTACGCGGTCGAATTGTTTGGCCTCGACGAAGAAGAAAAAAAAAGTAACTCGAAGAGGTTCCATGGATGAAAAAGGTAACCAAAGTTGGGGGGTGGTTAAATGACGATGGAATGAGGTGGAAAATGCTGTGAAACGAAGATGTCGACGACGAAGAGGAAGAAGTTGAAGAAGAAGAGTGCGTTTAAATTGCGTTATATATGTATTAAAGAATAAAAACGTATATTTTAATGAAACTTGGATTTTCCTTCAGGTTATATTTAAATTTCTTTTAATTTAAATCGGTAATCTTGCAGATCTGCGTTGCGGACACGGCGGAAATGAAATGAAACGAAATGAAAAGTAGATGCAAAGTGGACCTGAAGACGACGTTGGCGAAGAAAATGAGCGCGGAAAAAGCGCGCTCGGTTGGCTCGAAGGCGAAAAAATAATAAAAAGCGGATATTATAATTTATTGCGCGGCAAATTTCGCAACCCTCTCCACAGAAAGCTTTCTTAGTGTGGTTTCTTTACCGGGAAAAGATGGCGAGAAAAGGATGGCGTTCTTCATTAAAAATATCCCAAATGTAATTAATATTTGCACAAAATCATTAATTCATTCGTTTCATATTCAACGAAATTATTATTCGGTTTTAAAGTGTTTGCATTTTTTTGTCATTAAAATGAAGACTTCATGTAATTCAAAAATTTCCTAAAATATCATATAAAGATTTTCCGATAAAATAAATGACTTGAAGAACAAAAATTATCCTCGCATTTTTGCTATAAGGGAAACCCAGGGAAATACGAATAAATTAATAATTCGCAAATGAGAAATTATACTCATTTGTCTATAGAGTCTGATGCATAAAAGTTATTTTTAATTAAATAAACGTATGCATTGCCACGATGCATGCAAACTCGTCGAGGAATTAATGCGAAAATCGTTATAAAAAGAGAAAATGAACAAACAAAATCGCACAAAACCAGAGATATTGACAAAGAGAAGAGTTCCTTGTTTAATTGTGGATTGTACACATTTGCAATGGC
Source organism: Aleochara sp. GC000083 (assembly GCA_030264555.1). NCBI lineage: Eukaryota > Metazoa > Arthropoda > Insecta > Coleoptera > Staphylinidae > Aleochara > Aleochara sp. GC000083. Next base: position 11,893 of record JARJDZ010008926.1, on the reverse strand, counting down.
ATTTACAGAAAAAATATATAAGGGTAACGAAGCTCATATATATTCCATTCTGTTCAGACCATTTATAAAATTTTAGTTTTCCTCTCATTTTCTTCATTTCCTCATTTCTCATATTTGTTCATATTTCACAGCTTTGTTTCTGCTTGGAATATTTTTTTCTGGGAGTTTACATTATAAAGATTATCTTTATGCAAAAAATCCAAAAATATTTTTTAGTGAATTCCAAGAAATAATTAATCAAAAATATCTAACTTGAATTTGCATTAAAGATTTATTAATGATAATTGCAATAATATTTCAACAAAAGAATAGAAAAATTCATATGCAGAATAAAATAAATGCTTGTACAAAGCTCAACAAAAATGCATACGAAAGTAGAGTATCAGATATTTTAGGTTCGTGATTATTTTTTGCGCCTTGCAATATAATTTTTTGCAGACTAGTGTGAGATGGCTGGGGGCGGCAATGTCCAATGCACTTTTCAAATATGTACGCAACTCCAATAGTCGAATGTATGAATTTATTCTGCCTATGCATCTCCACGTTCTGCATGCAGCCACCTCCACGTTCGGTGCACATGGAGGCGGTGGTTTCGGTGGCGGCAGCCGGAGCCGGTTATTTATTTCGTTTCGCGAGTTTTTAATATTTGCAAAGTAAATCGGACTTTTAATTTAAAACAAACGGGAATCGTTTAAATTTATTTGCTAAAATGTAATTTTTTCGAGGATGTTGCACGTGCAGAATGCAGAGAATTCAGGCAACATCGTCCTTGTGCAAACCAGCACTGGGTGGTTGCATTTTTTCCCAATTGTTGATTTGGTTGCCTGATATACAAGCATTTTTTTTGATCTGTCTGATAACTATGTGTGTCTTTTTTTCAAATGATTGTTGTACATAAATCTGCGTTGATCACCCACGCGTACGAAAATTGAATGCGTTATTTATCCTTTTTTTTGAGCGATGGGAGGATAGATTTAACAATTTTCTTTTTGGTTGACAATTTTTTGTATAGAAAATCTGAAAATTAGGGGAAATTTTGTTTTGTTGATACATGATATCAAAGAAAATTTACTAAAACTAAAAATTCCAATTCTTATTGAAGAGAAAGTTTAATCAATTGAAACTTTTTCTGATAAGAACTAACGAAAAAAGAAAATGGATCTAGGAATCCAAGAATCATGTTTCAGAAAATGATTTCTTGTTAATTTATAACCCATCAAAATTATGTCAAAAATTCTCAAATTTTAAACCATAAACTAATCAACCCATGAAATCTGCACACAGCTAATTAATTAATGAATTATAATAGGGCTATTTCACACACCAATAGCAAGGTCCTTCAGAGTATTCTCAACGAACAGGAATCGAAACGGATTGCTGCCTCCAACGCTCCCACAACAATAGTGCTCTTCAGTGCGAATATGTGCAGAATATATGCAGGAAATCACACACACACATTGGTAAAGAAACATGCATAGAGAGAGCCAGAAACATCAGTCAAGCACTCTGCAGCATTCCGCATCTTCCTCCTCGACATCCCACGAAGAAGCGAGAGGCCCAACTGGGGCACATGTGCAGCCCACGCTTAATCATTTACAATTAACAAAACATAGTTACCAGATGACGGCGAAACACATCAATGCCCCGATTCTAACGTAAATATAAGCGCCAGCTCGAATCGGCTGGTTCTAGTGCCACTCGGCCCAACATTGGGCCACCAACGAACGGGTGCCATCATGGGGTATGGGCCCGGGTTGTTGGTTCGGTGCGTATACCATACATATTCAGCAAGCAGCAGAAAGCAAGTGCAAGCAAGCTGATGAGAGGGCGCGGAGGATGTTCGAGGATGAGGAGGATGTTGATGCGGACGAGATCCGGAAATGTTGGGCAAATGCTTGGTGCGCCCGCATCGGACGTAATGCGCATGCAAATAACACGTGTTTGTTTAGTCGAATATGTTTTGCTTGCATTAATCCATTGTAAATACGTTGTGCTACTGATTTCCGAAGACAAATGCACCAGTGGTATCCAAGTGGGATGGTGATGACCATGAAGGATGGTCCTGTTATTTTTCATCTTCAATGAGATTATTGTTATTTGTCATTGTGATAATTGCATCCCATAGAAAGAAGAGATTGATATCTGTAGATCAAATTTTGGTCCTTAGACAGGGTTCTAGAAAAAATTTGCAATTTTAGGTTTGGAGACCTTGAAAACCATCATCATATTTTCTAAACTTTTATGGACCACAAAGAGAGCAATCTGTTTTACTTTATAATCAAAATCAAAATTTCTTTCGAATTACAAAAAAAGTTAGTTTGTAAAAATGTTATTAGATCCTTACTTACTAGAACTAAAAAGAACAATTTATTTTTTGAATTTTCACCCAAAATATCAAACTTTTAAGTAGTTTTTCACATTGGATTTTGAGTCCTCAGAAGAAATTCAAATTCTTTTTTCAGTTCCAAATTTCAAGACCTTGAAACCCATCGGCATATTTTATCAAAGTTTTAAGGATTATTAAAAAAAATCATTCTGATTTTCATCCTGATCAAAGTCTAAGCAACTAGATATCTAATTGCAAAAATATTATTAGATCCTTAAGAACAAAAGGGATCAATTAATCCTTTTGTTATTCAATCAGAAATTCCAACTTTTAAATAGTATAATCTATCAACTTTTGGGAATTTAGAAGAAATTCCAATCACTATTTTGGAGACCTTAAAAATTTGCTATATATTCTCGAAGTTTTAAGAACTACAAAAAAAAATTATTTTGATTTTCTTTCTGGTCAAATTTTAAGCAACTTGATTTTCATTTGCAAACAGAATTTCAAATTTTGAAGCAGTTTATTCTATAAACTATTGGGAATTAAAAAGAAATTCAAGTGACAAATTTTGAGACCTAATTTTCTCAAACGTAATTTTAAGGACTACTAAAAATAGGAAACTGATTTTCAACATGAGTAACTTGATGTTATTTTGAAATAATATTATTAGATCCTTGATCTTTAAGAATGAAGAAAAACATTTTGTATTTTCTACCAAAATTACTAATTTATTTACTAATACTTTTAAGTATTTTAATGGACCAACATGTAACTTAATAAAACTTTGCCCAAATTTTTGATTCTTTTTTCTATGCTAAAAGTTCTTGCTCCATAAAATGTTAGATCTATAAAATTTCACCAATTAAAATTGATGTAACCAAAGATATAATCATCAAATATTTCTGATTGTAAGGCTGTCAAAACTTAATAAACTTGCATGAAAAACATTAGTTATAAATAATTCATGATAAATTAACAATCCATTATAAACGTCTTGGAAAAATATGACAACTTCACGAGTGAAATCCGCATGTTCTCGTAATTCCACATAAATTTCGCGAACGACCGCAGCAAAAGGTGAAGAACGTGGAATAATAATACATCAATAAAATAAATTTTCATCGCAGCCATCCGCCACGGATTTTATTCGCATGTAAGTAACAAGTTCAAGTTTGGTTCTTGCTTCCGCAACAACTCGACAATGCCTTCACGAGGAACACAAGAAGAAGTCCTCCTGTTCTATCGATGCTCCAGGCAAATGTTATGGCTGATGCGGACGCAATAAATATGCCGATAACATATTCAAAAGTGCACAAACATTCGCAAAAACAATCACGACCCATCCACGAAATTTCCATTTACAAGCCCGACGAAATGTTAAGTTTTCGCGCGTGGAATGCGCATTTTAATGCTACAACTTCAACTTTCCACCAACGATTCGATATAATTTATTAATTTGCCATGATTGACGAGGTGAAAGAAAAAATGCGTTCTTGTGTTTTGCAAGCAGCATGTAAAAAATGTAATTTGCATAATGTTTGCAATACTTGCATAGACAATTCTGATGCGATAGATGCTGATGATATCTCGCATTCTCGGATTCCAGAAGAGATGAAGAATGGCGTATCATCTTCAATGAGGATGCGGAACTTTCATTAATACACCTCCTGCTGCTTCTGTTTTGCCGCCTGGTTTTAATTATTTTCTCTTTAGTTTTTAGTTTAGCCAACAAGCCCGTCACTCGACTTTTTGACGATTCATCATTTTATTGTTTCATTGTACGATGGAAAGTGGCGTTTTTGTTGCTGTTGTTGAGTCCGTTATACTTTATATTCTTTTGCGACGTCGGAATAATATGTGTGTGTATTGCAATTTCCGGTTCGTTTTCGTTGATATCATCTGCTGATGATGTCGGATTGTTTTTTGAGTCGGGGTTTTTGCGACCTGCTGTGTTCGCAATTAGAATAAAAATGGAAATTTTCAACGAAATTGATGAAAATAATTATTAATGTTCGCACTGTTTCTGTATGACTTGCGTATTGTTTTTAACAACTGTTTTACATCTTGTATACAACTGTTTAATAAGTGATTTAAATATTCATTCATTTCTTGTTCTTTCTCAGGTAATTTTTTTTTTGTTTTTGAAGAGCATTTACCTTCATTTTTAGTTCAATGAATTTTTCTTTGAAATTTTCTGATTCACTTAAAATTAATTTCCGAAGTTATTTGTCAACAAATCAATTATGTTTTTGGAATCAACTGAGAGATAATTAAATTTTGCAATAATTTTGTATGTAAAGCAGGTTAATTCAAATGTTACTTTGTGCTAGTTTTCAATAAATTTAGTCCTGTTTTTTGGAGATATGAAAAACATTTATGAGAACATACATGAATTAGATATTCGAGAATATAACGAAAATACCAAATTAGAAAACAAAGAATAAAAGCATTCCCACGTCAATTTACCTGTCGACAAATAATCACCTAATAATACAAGCCCATACACATTCGTACATAATATGTTTTTTTAAACGCCAAACAATTTTTTCATGCATAAATTACGTCTCTGAATGCGAGCAACTCAACAAAGTCCATCAACTCTAATGAAAATTACGTGTTACGAAACGCGAACGAACTCGTCGCGGAATATTGCATATTTATTGCGAATGCGAATAATACACAATCCATTCGCATACATTTATAAAATAGCCGAAAATTATGAATTATGAATACGTAATTTTCGGCGTGTCATGTGCTAAATCGCCGAAAGAGGTCGCAAATCCAACGACGACATTTCGCTACACTTTTGTATTATTCATACGTTTACGAGATGAGTTTTACGAGTGGAAAAAGAGGACCGGACTATTTCCACGCGTATTATATGTATAATAATAAAATAATAGCGCGAAGAGCGAAGAGATGATGATGATGATGATGATGGCCGGTGGATTGTGGCGAGTGCCCAACATGAACGAGTGAACTTCATGACTATGTAGTCAAGTAGTCGTTTAGTTCGCTAAATCTCCGGACGCACGACAAATAAATGAATGGATGGATGAATCAAAATGCAAATGCAGGGAATACTAAAAGCCTTTGCTGGCTGGATTTTCACCTCTGGACGTCGAGTAAAGTGAGTGCTGGTAATTAAATTTAACAAAATGTTTTGCTAGTTACATGTAAAAATATATCACTTTTTCTCTCGGTGTTTTTATAAGGTTTTTTAATCGTTTTTTAACGAGTGGATGATAGTTGATTCTTTGTGTTTGTTCAAATGGTGCTAAAAAGAATTAACATATGCATATGATATTTTAATTTGTTGAATTTGTTGAAATGTTAAATGAGTTGAATTAGTTAACTAAATATGTAGACAGAATTATCTCGTTTCATCTTTTTTTATGTTGAGAAAATGAAGTTCAAATTTCATTATTTAAAATGGTGTTAAAATTTTTAATTGTACTTGACTTATGGCATAATTAAAATTAATTTTAAAAAGTGGCAATTTTATCGTTAACTTTAAGTTTCAAAATTATGTTGTATAGTTTAAAAAATCTGTAATAGTTAATGATAAGAATTCAAAGAAACTGTAGTAAAAATAAGTTTCGACTGAAATTATTAATTATCTTGATTTAAGACTTGCAATTTTTCCAATTCTTACATAATTTTGAAATCCCGTTTTAAAACTTTCAACAATACTATCAAAATTCTGGACTGAATAATTTCCAAGATTTAATCAATTTAATAATGAAAATATTTAATAATTTTCTTTGAGATAAGTTTGAAAGTTTGAAATTTTGAAATCCGATTGCATGTCATTGAAAATAATTAACTTATTTAATTATAGAAAAAAATTAGAAGAAAGCAGAAATAAGTTTTGATTGAAGTCATTAACAATCACGTTTTTTAATTAAGGAAATTTAATAGGTATTTTTTCCAAAATTATAAATTTTGAAATCCTTTTTCAATCTTTTTTTTGTTTAAGATTTTCAAAATTTATACTTTGAAAAATTTATTGGCACTTTCGTAAAATTTCTTCCGAGTTGTATTAACATACAAAAAACCAACTTACATCCATCAACAACAAGACAATAAGAAATAAACCAGACAGGTAGTATATGATATGTTAATTTGTTAAATGGCTTGTATATATTATCGAAACATGTAATTAAAAACATCTCCTCATCGTCTCAGATCGATGGCTCGAGCCGACCAGCAGATTCATTCGAATGCATACGGAACAGAGAACAACAGCAACAACACGGCAATAAATGTGTAATTAGCATTTCTTTAAATGTGCGCTCCCACTAAATGCGCTCATGAAACGGCCGCGCGGTTTTGTTGTGCATTATAAAATGCCTATTGTTTTTTGCATAATTATCCCATTCTACTAAATGTCTCACAAAACTCCTAAACGCTCCAACAGCACCGAGATATTCGATCCGAGCCGCGCAAGTTGGAGAACAACGAGCGGATAGGAAACATTCATTGTAGGAAGAATAAATGTCGGTCGGTGTTGCTTTGATTGCGGGAGGAAAACCCGACGTTTCCGTTCGGATCATATTGATGCAATAACACCAGGGCATTTATATTAATTGCCCGTAATGCGAGTGCCATGCATTGTTTCTGATTTTTTCTAAAAAATAACTATTAATTAAAAGGTGAGTCAAGCGTTTTGTTAATTGTTCGATGTACGCTTGGTGATTGTTTAGAAAATGATTTGCGATAAGATTTTGCATGGTTTATGCAATATGCTATTTGTAAAATTAATTGTTGCAATATCTATAAAAATATTTAATGTAAAAAATTTTATCACTTAATTTTTGGTTAAATATTTTCAATTTTCTTATCCTTGATTCGTAAACTTTCTGAGTATTAATTTGTAGAAGAAAATGTGATCATAAAAATTATCAGATATCTTGAAATTGAGATAAATTGTTGATATAGAATATTATAATTTTAGATCATTGTCTTACCGAAAAAATCCTTCAAAGTCTGATGGTTATAAAAATATTCAATAATGATTAATTTATGGTAAAATAAAAAATTAAATACAAATGGGGGCTAACTTCAAAAATAAATGTCAAAATTAGAATAATATGAGGATAATATCAAGGTCAATTTGAAAATTTTCTAGAACGATGTGATAATAACTAGGAAATTTGCAATACAGAACGATCAAAATTAAAATGATTTACTGGGATAACTAATGATTACAAATCAGGAAAATTTGGATTCAATTGTTTTCCTAGAAAACATCAAAATTTGCTAAAGAATTATGCAAAATTCATACAGTCATTTAACAGAAAAACAAAAAGTTTATAACAAAATAAATATTAAACAAATTTGAGGTGAAAATTAATTAATGGTCATAAATTTTAGACCTCATATTCTTGTAATCCTAAATCCAGACTGTAGATTAAAAAAAGGATTAGTAAATTTCTTCATATTAATTACTAAGAGAAGATAAGAAGTCACAAAATTAATAGTGCAAATAGAAATACGTTAAATAATTTTTTTTCTGGATTTCTTAATGAAAATCCTTACTGGAATTTTAAAGGATAAATATAATTTAGTAAGTATTAAATTTGTAATTCAAAATAATTGAAAAGTGTAGATGATTGTGAAAAATTATTTGCAATTTGAATTTTTTAGTCTTTAAATATTTGAAACCATGGTAACCACCAGTTTATTTCACGACATCTATTTTACTCACAAGTGAAATAAAATGTATTCTCTCACTGGTAAATAATATTTATATTGTATAGAAAATACTAACATGTTTTCTGTCACTCATTACTTTTCATCCATGAATACAAAAATCAGAAAAAATCGCATGAAAAATGCACAGAAATGTCATAACAACAACAAATGACGATCCATGTTTTACATGACATCGCACATAAAATTCATCACGTCTCGTCGTTGATAGGTGATTATCATCAAAGCACGCAGCTCACTGTAATTGTTAATCCTGTCAGTCACACGACAAACGAGCGACAGGACACGACCGATAAAATAAAATGTGCACGCACGCAAACACATTACAAATTTTACATTTTACCCAGAAAAAAAAAATTCCATGCAAAAATCTAATTTCGGTAATTTATGCACGATACAAAGCAATAATTGCAATTAATGACGGTCCAATGTAACAAGGACAATAGCCTACTAATTTTTTTTTTGCATAATAGCAACTGGAGATGATATCAGGGCCAACTACTAGTTTATCAAACGTTTTGACAACCGCTGATGGTTCACGGGACTAATTGACATGCTTCGCTTGGTGTGAAGTGCCCTTTCTCTCTCGTGGCCGGCGGCAATGCAAACTAAAACCGTTTAAAACATGCACGCATTGTTGTTATCCTGCGGGGGCGGTTGGTTGTTGGTGGCGGCGGCGGTGGTCGGCTGGGGGCCGGCAATGCAACAACCGCCGGCAGCGCTCGTTCGCGTGCCACGTGCCGGTGGTGGCGCTCGTTTTCGGGGACGGCAGGCGCACTTTTCGCATCGGTTTGTTTGAAAACGCGTGTAAATCGCGCGCGCGCTCCGTTCGCAAATTCGTTTGGCGGCGGCATTCATTTGAGACCGCCGCCAACACGATGCGATGCGGCCGTCACTATTGCAGTTTAGTGGCTTTTGTTATCCGCATTGCATTTTGTTGGCGATTTTGTGTTGTGGTGGTATTTGGTCAGGGATTTCATGGTCAGTGGAGTCCTTATCCACGTTTGGGACCGTTTACGATGTCATTTTCCTAAATGTTATGTTGGAAAATATGTTTTCGCAGAATTTTCCAAGAATAATGAATTTTCCTTCTAAAAATCTTCAGTCAAAAAAAATTGTTCGTTATTTGAACTTTCCAATCAAAATATGATATAAAAAATGGGAACTTTTCAGGTAACTAAAACCACTTCAGGAAAAATCCTCGAATGAAATAAAATGCGACAAGTGTCTCGTTCAATAAATACAACAGGACGATATCGACATTGAAGTCTCTACATCGAACGAAGAACTGGGTAAAAAGAGTTAAGTGAACGACGAACAGAACTGAAACAAGGCGACTAAAAAGGATCTAATAAAACAAATATACGTACACCTCCTCTTTTCTGGATTGCAGGGACTTGTGCCATCGCATCGCGCTTTAATCGATATAGTTATTAATTTAGAAAAACAATACCGAGAAGTGGATTCGCATCAATTATTCATTGCGTGCACTTAACGATAAAAACAGTCCGACAGCGATCGCTCGCTCGTTCGTTCGATCGTTTATTCTTCTCTGCCAGTGCTCACGAGCTGGCGGTTTTGTTTTTCATTCGGAAAACTCACTCGTCCAGCGTTCTGCTTTCCCGAAGATAAAACCAATCTATGTACGAGCTGTAGTAGAAGACGGAAAAAAATTCGAAGCCATTTTTTCCTTATTGTAATGCCAAGTTCCACTCAATAAATAAATAGTAATATAAACACGACTTCGATGGGTTTTTTCCGATAGGATGATTTTCATGTGGAAATACTAATAATGGAAACTCATACGGAATATTTTCATATTTGATGATGTTCTGGGAAATATTCATTGAAGGTCTGATTTTCTAACGAAATAGAGAAAATTGATAATCAGTTGATCATAATTTCTTTTATGAATAATTTTAAATAGTTAATAATTAATTTTTAAAGAGGTAGTTTCCAAGAACTTTTTATTCAAAGTATTATTTTTAATAAAATTCAAGAACTATTTAAGGATTTACTTAAATCTCAATTAGTCGTTAAATTATGCTTGAGATTTTCAAGGAGTATAAAATTAATATTCTTGAAAAGAACTTCAATTGAAAATATTGAAAATTGAAAATCTTTTTTTGGCAGATTTTGATAGTTTTTCATTAATATTCTAAAATCATAGTTTTATGAGGCTTTTTCTAAATACCAGATTTTTGAAGAAAATGTAGAAAACTGAAACCCAATTCGATTTAAATTTTATTTGAAACATCCTTAAAGAATTTTCTTTTGATGAGTCCTTAAAATATGATTATGATTTTCAATGAGCATGAAATTAATCTCCTTGCAAAAAATTGCATTTCTTATAAATATTTAAATTCTCATCCTTATAAAAATAACTTATAACTGAGTTACTTACTCAACAAGCAACAATGAAAAATCCTTGAATATTTGACGCGCAAAGAAATAATTTATTTACATTTCAATTTTCCTGAAGAATACGCCTTAAATAATAAACTAAACTCATGCAGAGATGATTTTCTACCATTTTTCTTATATTCCACAAGCATATTTCTGCTGCTCTGTTGGTTTCATCAATAGTAAAATTCAGCACCATCACGAACAACAACAAACAACAGCCAACAACAAAAGCTGAAGACGCGAATAAAACTAATAATAAATGCGCGAATGAATGCGAAGCGTCTGCAATCTCATTCTCATTTTCATTCGGATCCTCATTTTGAATAAGTTCCCGCTATAATTTCTATTAAAAAAGTTTGTTGCCAAGATTACTTATTAAAATATTTGCCCGCCTGGCGCAGCGCACCAATTGAAAAACTGAAATGATAAAATAATAACAATAACAAGCTCGGTGCGCTCTTCGTGAAAAAAAAAATAATATACATAAAATTTAATAACGTCGGAAATCTGGTTAGTCCTTCTAAATGAACTTTAAAATACTTGAATGAACTCGAATCGGAGCGCGAGAATTCTAATAAAAGTTGCGCGGCGCAAACTTTCGAAACAATTAAGAACTTTTTTTTATAATATACATATAAAACGGACCATTTGTGAGGACGTCGCCAAAAATGCAAGCAGGCTGAAGATGCGAGCTGAAGAGAGAGGTCCTTTAAGTAGCAGGATGGTTCGGACAAGGTCCTCGTGTCCTGGAAAACGCTGGGAAAACAAACGCGAGGGGAAGCGAGTGCGGTAAGATTTTTCGCGTGGAGATTTTCGTCCGCTTGTGTGTTTCAGCTTGGGGGCGGCAGGAAATTCGTCGGTGTCGCAACCGGCGACCAAAAAGTCCTTCTGCGGTGGCGGCGAGATTTATATTAAAATAAGAAAATAATAATGCGCGTCGCGGTCGCCGAATTAAAATTTCAAATTAAAATTTACATACATAGTGTTGGCGGCCACTCAGCGTCCTCTTTGCCGCCTCCAGCCGCCTCCAACCGCCACCAAGTGTAAAGTAAATTAAATTTCTCTCTGTGGCAACTAGAGCCACTCTAGGTGAGATGGACTACATGCAATAATATTACATTTTATGTAACGACCAGGTCCGGATTTTCTTTCTTTCAGTGTTTAATTATCCTTGAATTTCAATGAATTACTGAAACGATCTGAAAATTTTAAAGGACCTTTTGTTCAGCTACTTTACGTATGTATTGCCAAAAATAAAATCTGAAATTAGATCAATGATTCGCTCAAAATTCCTTAAAAAAGAATACCGCTAAAAAAGGATTTCTCTATCTCTGAAATTACTGAAACGATCTGAAAAATTCAAAGGACCTTTTGTTCAGTTACAAATATGTATACAATACCAAATAGAAAATCTGAAACTAGATCAATAACTCGCTGAAAATT
>JARJDZ010008924.1:0-46695 GCA_030264555.1 Aleochara sp. GC000083 | reverse complement strand
TACCACAGAACGAAGAAGAGTTGTCTTGTAGATGTGGTTCAGTTCGTTCATCTTAGGTGCTGTACTCGTTCCACTATTGTTTTAGTTCACCCACAATTACAACGAGGTTTTGAAATTGGAGGAATCGAAGAAAACATATTTTTTGAAATTATTGATATAAATTATCAAGTGATTGATGTAGTTAAACTCTTACGAGAACTAATATATCTCAATTTGAATGAAATGATATTTTTGTTGAAGCAATTGCTAATGATTGCTTATATTCAAAAGTCATTTCAGAATCTTATTTATAGACTCTTGTCATATTTGAAGCAATCACAGTGAATAAATTTCTTCGAACAAGATTTCATATTGTTAATTAAATTCATAAATAATACTAATAACTAAATTTATAAACAAATAACTTATTATTCCCGTATTTACTCCAATTATGGTTTAATTCACGAATAAACAACATTAATAATAGTGAATTAACTAATTCCAAAATCTTGTTTATTTTACTTTAATATGTACCTTAATAAGTGCAATATAATATTTGAAATAATGATTTAAATCATCAAGTGGTTTATCTAATTAAACATTCAAAAAAACCAATGCAATCACAACTTGAAAAAAGTTGATATTTTACATGAAGTAAGTCATCAATTTTGTGAATAGACTTGAGGCTTAAAGCTGAAAAAACATTTCAGAAACTTATTCATGAATTTTTGAAATAATGAATAAATTTTACCTTATTATTTCATTTGAACAAGATTTTTCGAAAAGTTTATTAAAATCATCAATAACATTCCAGATCATAACATTAATAATTAAATTAATAAACACATTACTTATTATTGGAAGTAATTTGTGATTAATTTTCATTTATTCTCATTGGATTTTTGCATTCTTTTAAAAATCACATTAAATTTCTACTTGTCCTTATTTCATCTAAAATATTATATATTCTAATCGATATTCATTCTTTATGACTATTCTAAAAAACATAAATCAATTGCATGCATTGAAAAAATGAAAGTACTTATGATTTAAATGAACCATTCCATCGAGAGATACAATAGCTATAAACAAATGTCATTTGACAATAATTATTATCATTTCACATCTCTTACGTTACATGTTAGCACGATTGCAACATTTAATTGTTTCCATCTTAATAATCTCGTTCGTGCGTGGCTATTGCTACAATTTCCAAGCAAGCATTGAATGAACGCTCAATACAAAGCGGATAATAACTGCGTTAAGAAAAGGACAAAGACTTCTTGGACAATGAATGAACCAGATGACATAAATTTACAAACAGATTTACAACATGTACATGAAATCATAATCATATAGTGTCTATGAATCGTGCAATCGAATTTAATTATAACAATCGGACTGAAATCAAGTCAAAATTTATGAGGACCACAAAGAATATCAACAAAGAATAATATGTTTTAAAATATTCTATAAGATTTTAAAAGAACCTAATCCCAGTATCATTTTTTAGTTTAAACAACCAATTAATCTATCAATTGTTAAAGAACTCTAACTTTTAATTATAATTCAAGAAAATAAAATATCAACTTAAACAATTTAACTATTTTCATTACAATGACAACTTTCTTAGTCAATATTTTATATAATCTTTTCATATTATTTAACGAATATTCTTTTTTGGTTTTTTTTATTTAAAGTTCAAATTGAATGATGTATTGTCTAAATCAACCAAAAGTGAGGTAAATCAATTATTGTGAAGACATTTAATTTCATCGCATATTACTAAGTATGTAATAATGATGACATTAATAAATGATTATATAACTTTTATACTTTATGCGAAAGGCAAATACGAAAGTTTAAATTATAATAAAAAATGCTAAAAATTTTCCTTTACTCGATACAATAAGCAATACCTCAACTTAATAAATTAATTGATGTGATGCAATATAAACTCACTGGAAAGTTGTAATTCATCAATTACATTTTAATCGTTGAATCCAATCTTTATTTTCTAGATATTGCAGTTACTTATTACTCAGTTTAAAATTTTATTTTAGCATCAACTTTAGGCGTGAACTGGTTTAAAAATGGCATCGAACGAATCCAAAGTTTAAACTGAAATCGAAGTCGCAATCGAATTCGAACAAGGCGATCAAGCATGAAACATGTCTATCAACTAATGCTCGCTCAAGACTTTGAAATATCTTATAACAAACCATTCCATTTTTGTATGAAATTCTATGATATGAAAAACTAAATAATAAGTTAATATGCAATGATTTTTTTGCTATTGATTTTTGTTACAAATACAATACATTTCATTATCGTTATAATGTCTAATTTCATAATTTTTAACTTTTTACAACAAACTTTTCTTTGGCAATGCAAATGGATATGGAATTATGTATACTTCTTGAATATAAATTTATCGAACTTAAAAGCAAGAACGTCAAGTAATATTGGTTCTTGATGTGTGGTAGTAGCAGACATTTTCCTTTCACTTTCAGTTTTTTTAATATTATTTATATCTAAGACTACATATTTCGATGATTATTCAACAACGGTCAAACACAAGAATATATGAATGGCTGAATAAAATAAAAGCATTTTTAATTGTTTAATTAAGCATGCAAAGAACGAAAAATAGAAAGCGGGTATTTGCGAATTTTAACATGGAGCCACATTCCTTAATTAATTGCTTGTACATCTTGTTGCAAAGTGTAATTATAAACAAGTTGCAAATGTCATTTAATTAGCGACTGGTTTGCCGGTGAATGGAATTTGAGAACAGAGTGAACTTTAAGTCCAAATAGAATACATATTGTCAATTGAAATTTTAATTAAATCTGCTTTCAACAAATTTTAAAATTATAGATTGAAATTATTTGCAGGCTTGTTTTCATTGCAAAAATAAATTCTAGAATGTAATATTCTGATGCGGCAAATCAAAGAATTGTGCCATCTACAGTTACGAGTTTCTTATTCCATATAATAAGATGAAGTTGAAGATGGGTAAGATTATTGTAAAATTGCAATAGAATTTAAAAATATGAACGGTAATACATTTAAAGATTCAATCATAACCCATCCTCAAAAGCAACCGAGTTATAAAAAACAGTTTATAAATAAATAGTTTACTAGAGAAGATAAAATCCATATGATGACACAAAAAAGTTTATGTATTTTCGTAATCCAATAGAAGTTGCGAATTTGCATATTGATTTAAAAACTTTTCGATTCAATCAAATCAAATGTTATTTGCAATGATATTATACAATTGAAATTCACAGATTTCTTAGATTGAAGGGAAGTTATGTAAGATCTGTTATAAGATTAGATACCAGAAAAATGAAAAAGTTTTTATAATAATCGGAAATAATTCATTTTCCATGCTCTATCTATTAATGTCATCCGTTTATGTCAGGAAGAAGTAAGTTTTTGAAACAAATAAAAAAAAAACATATTGAAAGTAAAGAACAGAAATCTGTAACGAATAAGAAATAAGATCTTGTATCAGTTTATAAATGCGGAATCAGGTAGTTCGAATATATAATATCAACGTGAATTGAAGGCGAACCTTGAGGACACACCCAAAACAATAATTAATATTCTGTTATGCATGTAAGTTCTTGCGTTCTTGTTCTCCTTCTGTAGATTGTTGTTACTCCATGCAAAATCATTTTCCTGAATATTGCTTCTGGTTCTGCTTTTTATCGTTAATTTGGTTCAAATTGCTATTCTATAAAACTTATCATACCATATGATTTGAAATATCTCAAGAAATGAAATGACGATTTAAAATTATACCAATAAAGCTGTAAATTCAAATTGAACTATATTTCATGGCTTTGTGAGTAGGAACGTGTAAATTTTAAATTTCCTGCATTGCTTTAGTAACAGTCACTGCTTATGGAGGACAGTGGGCAGTTGAAGTTGAACAACCTTTTCTGGCGCCATTAAAAGAATCTAGATCCAATTCTGGATTCAACTGGAGCTGAACAGACAATGCAAATTTCCATGATACAAACTAGTTTATATTAAAAAAAAAACTAAAATTTGTAATGTTTGTGGGTTGACCATAGATATTTTACATACATAGGTGTATAATTTTCAATATATCCTCGCAAAGTTTCTATGGGTAAACATTTGTTTATTGCTATAACTGACAAACATGCCGGACATGATTGTTCAATAACATTAACAATGTAAGTTCAAATCCGTTCGATTTCCTTATTGGTAATCAGTAAATATAGACATTTATTTTTAATTTGAACCATAAAATTATTAATTTATTAATTTGTAGTATAATTTTACATATATAAATTTAACAATGATCTTATTTGTTGATATTTCTTGATTATTAATTAGTGGCAAAATACTGATGGAAAAAGTAATGGAAGATTTGAAAAAATAATAGCTAATAACTAATATTAAAAAAAGAAAGAAATTATTGTAATTTTTTATTTAGAGTACTTTTTGAAAGTGCATTTTTGAAGTACTGTTAACAACTGGCTACAAACATAAAACATCTAAAAAATTTGAAAGTAAAAATGTACTTCAAAGAACTGGAACAATTTATCCAGTAACTCTCTATGTCTTAAGCTGCATATAATTAATAATTTATGTTTGTTTTGGGCTTGAATGTCGTGACTGGTTTTCTAACGACTGACTAGATAACAACATATTCTAGCTCTGAGCGGTGACTTGCAGACTTTGTTACAGTGAATAATAAAAATAAATTAGATCGCTCACTTTCATATTGCATAAATGGCAAGCAAAAGGAACACCACCCACTAAATTCCGCGTTCGCAATTTCTATACTTTTCAAATTAGCTTTGACAAGGACAACTTATCTAAAACTAAAAAATATAAAGGAAATCTAAAAGGGGATTATAAAAATAAACGATTCCGTGGGATGGGATTGGTTTCAAACTGTATATTCCAAGTTTCAAAGTTTTAAAGTTCTTTGTTTGCTGGAATTGGAGTTACAATGATTTTACAATTGTAAGGTTAAGAATTACAGTCAAGGAAGAAAGTGAAAGATTAGCGAATATTTGCAGGGTGTGGTTATGAATCAGATCACTTTTATTGTGTTGGTGTTTCAGCAATTAATAATCAATCATATATAGATTATTGCAGAAGTTGATCTATAACGGTTTTGTACGTTGAACATGTGGTTATAAATCTGTAACATTGGATAAAATCTAGTCAAGTATGTTTATGATTAATGTATGTAATGAATATTCAATAAGTATTAATTTTCTATTATTTGTTGTTAGTAGATGTAACAAACTTATTGTCTACAACTCCAAAATTTCAACTTTTTTGAAACTAGTTTGAATTTCCTAAATTCCTTTAACATATTACAAATTTTCTTAATTTTTAAATAAGTAATTTGATGAACCTGCGAGACCTGCGAAATTATTTCCTTCAAATTGTTTAATTTAATCGTATTTAAAAATAAATTTATGAAACTTTAAAAGATATCAGCATATTTTATTTAAAAGAAGAATAAATTTATTCTGGCATTGAAATCTCTATAAATTTTTCAATGAATAGAGTATTGCCGATTCAAAATTATTTCATTTGAAGCATATTTGTTGTTAAAATGGGAAGTAATTTATTAATGAAAAGAAGGCAATTTAAAACGGAACTGTCTTTCAAACCGGAAGTCGAATTCATTATGGGTGAAATACAACCTTGATGATATGCAAAAGTTGGCCACTTTAAACAGCAACTTGTCAAAAATATACAGGGCGAATATAAATGCCTGATTTGAACTTTGAAAATCGGACACGCAAAGAAACAACATATTATCACCACTTTCTTCGAGAAAAACAGTTTCTTCATTAAAAACTGAAGAAGATCAATCAAATCCAATCTCGAAATTACTAGCCACAAAAAATATATTAAACATTGTAAGAATTGATTACGTTGATTTGCAATAATTTAATATCCAGAAAAAAAATGAATTGAAAAACTGAATTTGGGATTGTGAAGTTTTCTTAAATTGTTACATCTTCACTTGACATCTAATGCAAAATGCAAAACAAAAATGACTTTAAACGAAACTGATATTACACCATCGATTAATGATTAAAATATTAGTAAAATATTACTGTGATTAAACATCATATATGTGCTTTTGAAAACTTTAGTAAAAAATTTTCATAATAAATACTAATTCTTGTAATTTTCTAGTAATTCTTTCACCAATAGAAGTGCAATTGCATAATTCAACTCAGTTAATAAAATTAATACAATGGAATTTATAAACTATGTAATAACGTTAACCAAATTGTGGCATTATTATTTATGTTGTCTATGTTGTTCATGCGCAATATGAATCGTTCCGCTTGGCATGCTTTAAACGTCCAACAAATACGAAAGCTTTCTACATTTGCTACACAATTTCAACTTTTTCTTTATGTACCTACTACTCAACAAGTTGCGCATTTTGTAGGAACACATTCCTGTCCATGTTTTATTCGGAATTGCAATTTCTTCATACAAATTACAACCAAATTAACATGAATAATTAAACTTTAATTTGTATTTTTAATTTCAACATATTCCATCCAAAACTCATTTCAAAAATTTCATAAATTAAATTAAAATTTTCTAAATTTCTAAGATCACAAAGAGTTAGTATTCGCCTGTATCTATAAAATAAACTATAAAGTGGATTTGTAATCGTATTATATGAAAAATATTAATCCAAATAGAAGAATGTTGATGAACGTTTGCGATTTTGTTACTCAAGTCAACCGATTCAAAGTTTCCTACAAACTTTCACCACACTTCTGCGAAACTCAACAGGTTTTCTGTCTAGTACACTTGAATTTGCTGGCTGGTTCTTTGTTTTTCAACAATATTGAACCATCCAGCTGTAATCAAGAAGACATTCGCCATCCAAAACAAAATCACCTTATCAAATCGCATAGTTCTTTGAAGTAAAATGACTTGATGCCATTTTGAGCAATGGTTTCACTATAATTTTCTCCTGGCCTTAACAACTCAACAAGAGAAAATCGAATTTTCTTATTACTAAACTATCACTTATCTTAACGCACGGCGCATTAATGAGAAATATAGAAAATGTTGCGAGAAATGATGGCAGCTTTCCCTCAATAATTAACTACTTCACATTTCTTTAAATTCTTTGTCTACTTCCTTGAATGCATTCACGTTTTTTATTTCAGACCAAAATGCAAGAAGAAAATGAAGTGTTGCTTCTATGTCATTATCTATTGTTAAATTGATGTTAAATATATTTTTGGAACTGGGCGTTAAGGAACAATTTTCAAATTTGAATGGATGAGATCAGTGTTATTTCTTCAAGAAGTAAAACAACGATGACCTTTTGCCATTAGTTGTTTCCCATACTTTGCATAATTATTTATGGCATTATGTTAACAAATATTTAATACGCATTTTGTATATGTTTAAAGTTAGTAAGGTAACCTTTCATATTCTTTTCTTGTATTAGACTTTTGGATTTTCGTTTCATTGTTCTTTATACTGTTATTTTTAATTAAATACAAAGATGAATGAGTTTCCAGTTAACGAATATTAATGCATTTTGCATTGTTTTTAGACATGTTAATGAAAACCTTCTTCCGCGTCATTAAATTACCGAAAATATAAGCAAGATGAGATTGTTCAATTTGCAAATTTTAATTTAATGAATAATTTATTTATAAAATCTATAAATTTTATTTGTTTTAGATTGCAGTAATAATTGAAATTAAAAAATTCTCTAAAAAAATGATTTTCAAATTTTAATTCAGTACCATATATTAAGAAAATAAAATTTCATTGACAGAGTTTTAATCAAATTCTAAATATCAATCAATATGAATTTAGATTTGCAATTTCATAAATGAGCAAAATAATCATCATAAGTTGTAGACTCCAAATACGCAATAAATATGCATTTTTGCAATAAATACACTGGCATACATCCATTTATTGACGCAAGCATGAAGAATATGTGTGGAATATAAAGAAGATGCTTTCACGTCTGAGTAGCTTATAAACTTAAGTATGCAGCGCAAATTAGAAAAAATATAAGTTAATTGCGCAACATTCATACTTGTATGCAACTTGAAAATGCTGCAATATGCGCTCCTCATTTTTTATTAGAAATTAGATAATATGTAATTAAACATGCAATTTACGCATCTTTACCCACAAACTCAATTTTCTAGGTACAATAATAAATTGATGATTTATTTTTATTTTATTAAATTTCAAGAAATTTTCATAATTTTCAATATTATTGTCAAATAATAATTTCTAAGTTTACTTTGAAATTCCAACTTAAAAAGTTCTTGTAAGTAAATAATCATTGGCTTAGAAGACTTGTATTGAAATATTTGTTGCTAGTCTATTCCCACGTTCTGCAGACTGTAATTATTCTCTTTGAAATGACACACAACGTCAGAATCGACACGAATTCTGCAACTTTTTCATTAAAAAACTATTGTATGACTATTACTATGAAATATAAATAATACTTTCTTCAATGGATTAAAATGTTTTTTATACTTTCTGATATTAATGATGTTGTATATTTGTTTCAGGATTGTCATCTTCATGTGAGTTAAGAAACCGAAACTGATCAACGAACATCGATCGCAATGGCGAATCACGGATTGCGAAATGACAACGACAGCGACAATTTTTCCGACGACGAAAGCGTCCCTTTAACTCAGGATATTTACGGTGGAAGGTGAGTCAAGAAAATAATCCAAAAAATTGCTGGGAAGCCCAAATATAAAATCCCAAATTTATGACGCACATCTTGTTCTTACTCCACAAGTCCACAACTTTCAGGTCGTTTCATTGCAAAAAAAGTCAAAAAAAGTTCTATCGAAAGAATGCAATTTTGTTGAGAGTGGAATTTAATTGATATGGTATAATTAAAAAGATAAAAGTCAAATAAATTTGTCTGTCGGATACAGTTCAGACATAATTTAGCTTTTAAAGGTTCTTCACATCTAGAAGAAAATAAAAGGAGTTAAAATATGAAAGGAGTGTAAAAAGTATAAAGCGGAGAAAAAAAATAGTCCTTTCTTTGCTTCGAGTTTCTGTTGGGCTTTGTATGGGCGGGAGAAATGAAAGGAAATATTCTTGTTTCTTTACTTTTCATTTCGTTTTGTTCGTTTTCACGATGGCGAAATATTCAATCGAGCGATGTTTGTTTAAGTTTTTTTTTGAAGTCATTCTTGTTTTGTTCCTTCTTAAATTTTTGTGCGGTGATGTCCGTCGAGGTGCGGTTCATCGTGGCAAGGTCCTTCGTTCGCTATTTACTTCTTGGTGTTTTATGAAATTATATTGAATTCTTGCTGAAGAAAAAACAAAAATTTAAATTACAAACCACTTTAACTTTTACGTCTTCTCCAATATTTCCAGTAAAATATAACTGAAATAT
Source organism: Aleochara sp. GC000083 (assembly GCA_030264555.1). Taxonomy (NCBI): domain Eukaryota; kingdom Metazoa; phylum Arthropoda; class Insecta; order Coleoptera; family Staphylinidae; genus Aleochara; species Aleochara sp. GC000083. Next base: position 37,274 of record JARJDZ010008924.1, on the reverse strand, counting down.
TTTGTAATTAAGTGAATAGCAAATTTAATTCAGATTTGTATATGTAATTCAGTTTGTAACAATTGTAATTCAAATTTGGTAAATATAATTGAGAAATGTAAATTTAAATGTATTTCAAATTAGTCAAACGAAATTAAAAATACATCAAATGAAATTCAGAAGAGTTCAAATCCAAATTATATTAGTGCCACTATTTTTAATATTAATTCAGTTTTTTGATAGGTAAATTATAAGTACATAAAATCAAAACATTGTCAATGATAATGCAATCTGAATATATCAAATGAAATTCAGAAGAGTTCAAATGTAAATCAGATTGATGACATTCTATGTTAAATAATAATTCATTTATTAGAGGAACATTATAGATTCATAACATCAGAATTTTCATATTATTAATACAGCAGTAATTAACACTTAATTTATAAATACTACTTAAATCAACTTCAATGGAATCAGAATTACATGTAATGCTTTCTGAATTTCAAATGACAATTACTGAATTACATTTCATGAATTGGAATTGAATTAAACGTGACATTTTCAAGATTCAGTTCACAGAAATCAAATTCATTTGATATTTTCGCAATTTCATTTAAAAATCTGAGTTACATTTCTTTTTCTCTGAAATTTAATCGATGCTTTCTGAATTACAACTGAAAAAGTATAAAAACCCAAAAATTACATAATCTTTTCCAACGTTTCTGATACACAAATTTTTCTATGAAAAAATGTATAATTTTAAAAGTCCAATAAATAAATGAATAAAATATTACAACAATGTTTATAATAATATTCAAGTCAATGTTTAGTTATAAACTTACTAAATAAATAACCAAACGAACGGAACAAACGCTTAAGAATGAAATAAGAAGGTAATAAGTGAATGGTCAACTTTCTAAAGATTATTATCCATATAACTATAACAGTTATTGTACCAGACCATTCTTTTGTAACTTCATGACTTATTTCCCTCGAACTGTCATGTTATTAAAACAAAATTATTTACTGATCCCCCATCAAAAAATCATAAATTCTACGTTGAATATTTTTAATAATTTCAACGACATGCATGATTAATTACCACAACCATTAAATATCCTCTATCAACTTCTTAGTCAAAATCTTGGCCCATACTCGAACACGAAACATAATTTGTAATTAGTTTGAACTACTTTGGAAACTGTCAATTTACGAAAGAACACAAAGTTGTGCTTAAGATACACTTAACACGTTGAGAATGTGCATGGAATGGACAAGAGAATTGACTATGAGCAAACTCTATAATAGTGCAGCAAAAAATGTAGATTACCTTGGCATTTCCTTCAAATCAAATCTTTCTTACCGACCGAACTCTTAATAATAACAACGCGATTTCTATTGATACATGAAGAACATTATGTTCATGCACCAAGAACATATCCTGTTGGCTTTGAGGTTTTAAAATATCTCCAGCTATAAACTTCTTGAGCATTACTTGTAAATAGATTTCTGGTTGACAATCCAAATCTCGAATTATTGCTACGAATAAAGTATTGACCTTTCGCAAGCAACCAAAGTCAGCATGCAAAACGAAAAACTTGGCTTGATAGCCTTGAAGACTTGCAGGAGATCCTAACGCCCTTGATGGAGCACCTCTTCTGCAACGACCATGCAGATCCTAAAAATTGAAGGCAACACCCTCGTGCATTTTATCATACTTTGCTTCCACTCGACGTCTTCTTGAACTTGTATTTGTACATACTTGAATGTTTTTTATGGATGCACCTCTTGGGCATTTTATTAGAAAACGACCAGAAAAAGCCGAGTCCTCAAAGGCTCAAGGTCTCTGCATAAAGCGGTGAAATCACATTGGCGGTATATGCAAACAACATTCCATCTTCTTGCATAGAAGAGAAGCAATTTGCAATTTAAGAATTTATATTTCATTTTTCAAATCTTCAAGTATAAATTGAAAATGTCAAAGGCAATTTATCATCAGTTGCTACCAGTCTTAATGTTCTTCAGTACTTAAGCCATTTGTGATCATAATTCTTCTGTCATCAATTCATTTTTCACAAACTTTTGGCCTTTCATTCAAAAAAAAGAAATCAAGATGAAAGCCTGAAATTAATGTCATCCATTCAACAAATTGTAAGCGCACATTGCCCACGAAGATTTTCACGTAATTGTTAATTACTCACGCGTAATTACTCGAGGACGAGTCAAACACCCAACAACGATCCAAAAACCTGGAGAAGCTACCTTGAATCCAATAAACAATGATGATTGTCACAGCTTCATGCTATTTATGACATTTAATTACATGCATTAAATATAAATTTGAAATTTAGCGAATTAGCAGTTACTTGGATGGTAAACATAAGAGGATTCGATCTTCAAGCAGCAATCCAAGAAACATTATTTGGATTTAATACGCCAATAAAATATATTTTAAAATCTTCGGCTTTTCTGGCATGTAAACTTGTAATCGCTAAGGTTGCAAACTGGTCTTGCAATGCACTCCCACAAAGCAACTACATAGTTACAAGCAAAAGACGTGGAATTCTCAAGGACCTTGAATCATTAATAACCGTTGTTAATCTGCGAAATAAAAGGCTTGGGTTCAATGCAATTATTACCTGAAAGTGCTGCATTTTCATAAGTTTGGGTTGTTGTCCCATGTTTTACTATCATCTATTCTTTTATTTGGTGTAATGGAATTGACCAAATATTTTTGATTTCAAATGAGATACCAGAAACAGTCTGTATTCAAAATTCGTTTATGTTAATTAGTTAAGTAGCATCAGATTTTATAAGGCATTTGTTTTCTCTCATTAAAAAACAAAATTATATTATTTTTAATTAAATTTACCCTTATTATCCCACTTATCTATCCTGGGATATGTCATTCTTCTTCATGAGGATGACTGATTACATTCACAGTATCTCAAGGATAACTCAAGAGAAATTACTTGTGCTTAAAAGATCAGATCAGTTTAACCATATCTAGGTACTACAGCAAATGATCATTTTACAATACAATTTGAAGAATTTTGAAAGCAACGAAAACTATCAAGAAATTGAATTCAATATCCATCCTACTCTCAAGATCTTGTTTTTATTGTCTAATACTTTTTCTGGTTCCTGCTAAACTTGAAGAAAAAGAACCAACAATATTTTTAAATTTATATACTGCTGGAAATATGGAAGAAGTTTAAGGAAAGTTATGTTGAATCATAATAAATTAATAAATAAATATCTCCTAAAAAGGACTTTCTAGAGATTCAGAAAAATTTGGGTTGTTATCCCTCATCTTTACTAACATGGATTCTTTTATTTAGTGTGATGGAATTGACCATAAATTTTTGGTTTCAAATAGGATACCAGAAAAGAGTCATAATTTACACTTCTTTTGTGTTAATTAGTTAAGTATCTTCAGATTTTGTAGGACGAATTGTTTTGTCTTATTAAACAACAAAATTATATTAATTTTAATTGAATTTACCATTATTATTTCACTTATCTCTCTAATTCCATGAAAAACATCCTGGGATATGTCATTCTTCTTCATGACAATGATATCTCAAGGATAACTCAAAAAATAATTGTTGAGCTTGAAAGATCAATTCCATATCGAACAATACAGCAAATGACAATTAGAAGACAATTAGATGAATCTCTAAAACAACGAAAACTATCTGTATCACCTCAAGAAACTGCAGTTTCTTTACGATTATCTTCAATATCCATCCTACTCCCAAGATCTTGATTTTGTAGACTAAAACTTTTTCTGATCCCTGTTAACTTTTTTAAGAAAAAAATAACAATATTTTTAAAAGAAGTAATTGATAAACTGTTGCGATAATGGGAGAAGATTAAAGATAATTATGTTGAATCATAATAAATTAATATAATAAGTATCTGATAAAAAAGATCCTCTGGAGATTCAGAAAAAGTTAGATTCTTATCTCATGTTATTACTATCATCCATTATTTTATTTGGTATGGTGAAAATACATTCTTTAAATAGGATACTCGAAAAGACGTCTTTTGAGTTGGATACTAAATTATCTTATTATTTTTTTGGACCAATGTTTTGCTCTTATTAGACAACAAAATCCAACAATATCCCGTAAGCTACAATCAAAAAAATATCATTCTTCTTCTTGACAATGAGTGATCATATTCTCCAAAGATAACTCAACAAAGATCAAGAATCTTGAATTATCAGTTTAACCATATTCTGATACCACACCAGATGATTAAAGAATCTCCAGAATAAAGAAAACTATTGATTACCTCAAGAAATTACTCCAACATCATTTTACTTGCAAAATCTTGTTTTGATAGATTACCAGTTTTTCGATCCTTAGAAAACTTTTTTTGAATAAAAAAACCGAAATCGAAAAATGTTTGCAGTTCAAACTAACCATATTCTTAAAGGAAGAAATTGATAAACTTGCTTGCAAGATGGGAGAAGATTAAAAATAATTGTGGTGAATCATAATTAAGATAATAAATATATCCTAAAGGGATAATCTGAAAATTCAGAGAAAGACATCTAAAATACTATCCAATAAGAGATATCCCAATTATAAAAGGATATTCGTGTTGTATAGCAAAAAAGAGACTTCCAAGTGGACCTTTACATTGAAGCAGCAATTTAAATTTCAGCACACGCACCGTGCAAGACACAAAAGGATGGGACGTCTTCAGAGACCCCCCGACGAAGGTCGACTCCGGATCGATGGCAAACCAACGCTGTCTGGAAATCACCGTCCGGATATTCAAAGCAATCGCCTACTTGGTCACATTCGTCATCGTCCTAGCCTCGGGCGTGATATCCAAAGGCACCCTCTTGTTCATGACGTCCCAACTGAACCCGGAGAAGGTGACCACGTACTGCAACCATGAGCTGGGCCGCGACAAGCAGTTCGTCGTCAAGCTGCCTCAGGAGGAGCGCGTCGCATGGATGTGGTGCCTGGTGTTCGCGTTCTGGGTGCCGCAATTGGGCACCCTCTTCCGTTCCTCGCGGATGTGCGTCTTCAAGTCGTGGAAGAAGCCGTCCTTCGGCCAGTTCCTCATCGTCTTCGTGTGCGAGAGTGCGCACACGATGGGGCTGGCCCTACTAGTCTTTTACATCCTGCCGGATTTGGATGTGGTCAAAGGGGCTATGCTTACAAATTGCGTCTGCTTCATTCCGGGTGTCTTTGGTAAGCTAACATACATCCAACTCCACTGAATGAAATAAATAACGATGGGATTCAAATTTTCAGGATTGTTATCTCGAAGCAACAAGGAATCGAAGAGATTCATTAAAGTTATCGTTGATCTCGTAGCCATTGCCGCCCAGGCAACTGGATTTGTCGTGTGGCCCATTGTCGAACAGAAGCCCCATTTGTGGTTGATCCCTGTAGCAATCTTTCTGACATCCGTAGGATGGTGGGAAAACTACATTTCGAAAAATTCCCCAATCCCATTTGTAAAACGCCTTGGTAAAATGAAGGAGGAGTTTGAAACCTGTCGATATTTCACGTACATCTTCATCTCTATCTGGAAATGTCTGCTCTTCATCATCACCATGTTAGTTATCACATTTGTTCGATTCGGAGAGGCTGGATTCATCTTCACCGACTTCTCCCCTGGTTTCGGCGCTCATAAAATCACAGTTCTTGAAATTAAACCAACCCTTGGGGGTACTTCACTGCCAGACATCTCCGAACTGATCCAAACTGGAGATGATACCACGATTCCTGCCAATGATATGTCTGCTGTCCATGTTCTCATGATCAACATCCTAGCCTCATATTTCTGTTACATTTTCGGGAAGTTTGCCTGCAAAATTATGATCCAAGGATTTTCCTATGCATTCCCTGTAAATCTAACAATCCCGGTATCCATCTCTTTGCTGATAACAGCATGTGGGTTGCGTAATGATGACCCATGCTTCTTCAATGATACCATCCCAGGCTACTTGTTCTTCCAAAGTCCTCCCGTATACTTCTTCAATGACTTCATAACACATCAACATGCATGGGTTTGGATGCTGTGGCTTCTGTCCCAAACATGGATTACCCTGCACATTTGGACACCCAAATGTGAACGTTTGGCTCGTACCGAAAAATTGTACGTATCCCCGATGTACGATGGTCTGTTGATTGATCAAAGCATGGGTTTGAATCGCCGCCGAGATGATGAGGCTGACGTCAAGACTGAAGAGTTGGACGAGATACAAAAGGAGAAAGGTGATGAGTATTATGAGACGATTTCGAATCATACGGATGGGTCGACGCCGAAGACCGTCAAGAACTCGGATCACATTACACGCATCTACGCGTGTGCGACCATGTGGCACGAGAATAAGGAGGAAATGATTGAGTTCTTGAAGTCGATCCTGCGCTTGGATGAGGACCAGTCGGCTCGACGCGTCGCGCAGAAATACCTCAGGGTCGTCGATCCAGACTACTACGAGTTCGAAAGTAAGTCCTTGATCACATTGGACTCACCATGAATTGCCTAATGTGTTCTTAATTGCAGCGCACATATTTTTCGATGACGCATTCGAAATCTCCGATCACAACGATGACGACACGCAAGTGAATCGATTCGTCAAGCTGCTGGTGTCGACCATCGATGAAGCTGCTAGTGATGTGCATCAGACGCACATCCGTATCCGACCGCCGAAGAAGATTCCCACTCCGTATGGAGGTCGTTTGATTTGGACCCTTCCTGGTAAAACTAAGATGATCGCGCATTTGAAAGACAAGATGAAGATTCGTCATCGTAAGCGTTGGTCGCAAGTGATGTACATGTACTACTTGCTGGGTCATAGACTCATGGAGTTGCCCATTTCCGTGGATAGGAAGGCTGTAATCGCTGAAAATACGTATCTGTTGACGCTGGATGGAGATATTGACTTCCAACCGTCCGCAGTCACATTGCTCATCGATTTGATGAAGAAGAACAAGAACCTTGGGGCGGCTTGTGGTCGGATTCATCCCGTAGGATCAGGTCCGATGGTTTGGTATCAGATGTTCGAGTATGCTATCGGTCATTGGCTGCAAAAGGCTACGGAACACATGATCGGTTGTGTACTTTGTAGTCCGGGTTGCTTCTCGCTCTTCAGAGGAAAAGCCCTTATGGATGACAACGTCATGAAGAAATATACGACTAGGTCTGATGAGGCTAGACATTACGTGCAATACGATCAAGGTGAAGATCGTTGGCTGTGTACCTTATTGCTGCAAAGAGGCTATCGTGTAGAATATTCAGCCGCTTCAGATGCTTATACTCATGCTCCCGAAGGCTTCAACGAATTCTACAATCAAAGACGTCGTTGGGTCCCCTCAACTATTGCCAATATCATGGATCTATTGGTGGACTACAAGAAAACAATCAAGATTAATGACAACATTTCAATGCCTTATATTGGGTATCAAATCTTACTGATGGGTGGTACCATCCTGGGTCCTGGAACCATTTTCCTTATGTTGGTTGGTGCCTTTGTAGCCGCCTTCCAAATCGACAACTGGACCAGCTTCTACTACAACATCATCCCAATCTTCTTCTTCATGTTGGTATGCTTCACCTGCAAATCAAACATTCAACTGATCTGCGCCCAGATTTTATCTACTGGTTATGCGTTGATTATGATGGCTGTCATTGTTGGTACGGCATTGCAGCTTCGCGAAGACGGAATTGGATCACCCTCGGCGATTTTCTTGATAGCGATGACAGGCTCGTTCTTCATAGCAGCCTGTCTACATCCCCAAGAATTCTGGTGCATTGTCCCCGGTATCATCTACCTGCTATCCATTCCATCGATGTACCTCCTGTTGATCTTGTACTCTATAATTAACTTGAACGTTGTCTCGTGGGGTACGCGTGAGGTCGCCGTGAAGAAGACGAAGAAGGAGCTGGAACAAGAGCGCAAAGAGGCTGAGGAAGCGAAGAAGAAGGCGAAACAAAAGTCGCTTCTCGGCTTCCTGCAAGGAGGAGGCACCAGCGACGACGACGAAGGAAGCATTGAACTTTCAGTGGCTGGGTTGTTCAAATTCATGCTATGCACCCATCAGAAGAGTGGTGACGAAAAGGCGCAACTCATTCACATCGCGGATACATTGGATAGTCTCTCGAAACGACTGGATCATATTGAAAAGTAAATTCAAATATTTGCAAGTAATGTGGGTACAATGGGATTGATTTCAGGGTGGTCGACCCACAAGGACACGCATCGAGACGTCGTAGTATGTCTGCTTCTTCACGAGGTGATCATCACTTGAGCGCAGTAGCTGAGGACCCTACCGAGGAGTCTTCGGATAGTGATTCTGAAACCATGTCGACTGTGCCTCAAAATAAACGCGATGATCTCATCAATCCGTATTGGATCGAAGATCCGGAGTTGCGCAAGGGTGAGGTGGAGTTTCTCAGCTCAAGTGAGATATCTTTCTGGAAGGACCTCCTCGATAAATATCTCTATCCGATTGATGAAAACAAAGAGGAAAAGGTAATGAATCAGGGTATACATTTCAGTATTTAAGAAATCTTTTTTTAGGCACGTATCGCTTCTGATCTTAAAGAACTGAGAGACCAATCCGTGTTTGCATTCTTTATGATGAATGCTATATTTGTCTTGATCGTATTCCTCCTCACCTTGAAAAAGGACTACCTCCACATTAAATGGCCCTTCGGCATCAAGACAAATATAACTTACGATGAGAGCACTCAAGAGGTAATTTGGGGTTCACATGATTCAAAGATCTAAACTTCTATCTAATAGCTAAGATATCGAATATACTACATCCTCTTACAGCCGCATTTTGCCCAGCGTTTGATTTAGGCCAGGAAGGAATCATGTGCCCCTATTTGTTCAGACATGTCTAATCAGTTTCTAATTACAGGCGAGAATCGCGCGCGAGCTAATTGAGCTGCGCAATAAGTCGGTATTTGCGTTCTTCATGTTCAATGCACTATTTGTTTTGGTCGTGTTTCTGCTGCAACTTAATAAGGATCAGATCCATGTTAAGTGGCCGCTGGGGATACGTACCAACATAACGTACATTGAGGAGACTTCCGAGGTATTTACAGGCAACTGCACCGCAAACAAAGCAAAATACAAACCAAATAAACTACTCTGGCAGTGGCATACTAGGGGCTGGCATACACTCTGGAATTTGTGTACTAATTTGTCTGATCTTGACTCTTATTCGCATTGAATATGTTCACCATACTCGATTATTCTACACCATATACATATCATGCAACAAGCATCACCATTTTGTTGATTTGTAGTTGAATAACTGTCACTACTTGACTTGAATATCAATCATCAGGAAAAGTTATTCAACTACCAATCTTTCTATACTTGCGTAAATAATTTGAAGCAATACAAGTGAAATATTCACTGAATGTGTTTGTTCTGGTTCTAAGGTAACACAAATTAAGGTCACAAATTGGTACTTTGTGGTACTAACACAGAAAGAAACCAAACAATTTCATTTCATGCATCATTTCATCATCATTCATCATCATTGATGTTGTTCTCAAATTATGTGAACCAAATTGAAATAATATTTCTTCAATTGGCAGCAATATCCTCCAAGCACGATGGCAGTTGATGATGATGACTCCCCGAATCAAATTGAAAATGCTGAATTATGTTTGACGTTTCTTTGTGTTGATATGTATAATAACTTTTCCCGTTTATTTTTATAATATTTGTGTGTTGGGTTATATGTTGCACCTAATGTGATTATAACTTCTAGTTTTATATGTGGAAACTATTCAATTCGTACTGTTGTAGGTGCACATCACAAAAGAATACCTCCAATTGGAACCCATCGGTTTGGTCTTCGTGTTCTTCTTCGCCCTGATTTTGGTCATCCAATTCACGGCCATGTTGTTCCATCGATTCGGAACTTTGGCGCATATTTTAGCGTCTACAGAATTGAACTTTGGCTGCGCCAAAAAGGTATGTCACTCAAATCACTTTCTATTTGTTGCAAACACCAAGATGTTTATTATTCCAGACGGAGGACCTGTCGCCAAATGCACTCATTGATCAAAAAGCGGTGGAAATTGTTAAACAACTGCAACGATTGCAAGGTATTGATGATGGTGACTATGAGAATGATTCAGGGTCAGGACCAGATCGCATTGGAAGGCGCAAAACGATACACAACTTGGAACGTGCTGCTCAACGGAAGCGCCAGATTGGAACTCTTGATGTTGCGTTCAAGAAACGGTTTGCTAAACTGAATGCTAATCCAGAAGGAGGTAAATTGCATCATGTAAGGTTGATATAACAGAGAAAACAAAATGAATTTGTTGCAGGAACTCCGATTTTGAGCCGTCGAATGACAATGGGTAAAGAAACGATGAAGGCGCTCGAAGTTCGGGTTAATTCTGTGATGGCCGAACGCAGAAAATCGCATATGCAAACGTTGGGTGCCAAGAACGAATATGGTAACAACAATGTCATCAGAAATCATCGAAACAGCACCGCAAGTATTCCGATAAAGGATGTTTTCGAGAATGGGCAGGTGAATAAGGCTTACGAGGAAGAGACTTATGGCAGTAGGACGTCTTTGCCAATGCACCCTAGAAATTCAGTCAATTGGAAAGGAAGTTTGAGTAGGATGTAATGAAATTTTAATCGATCCCCAACGACTTAGATAATGGATTTAAATATGGACTATGATTATGCATATATACCTATTTAAGTTAGTGTCGATTATTTCTTCCACTTAAAATGTAAGCAATTTTGATACTACCTGACAATTATTAGGTCATAAGAAAGACTTGATTTGTAAATAAGCTCAACTACAATAATAATGCTATTATTACTGATTACTTATGATGTAATGATCGAATTTCGATTGATCTTACCAGTCCTTATTTCAGGAAATTTGAAGTTACTACTACTTTCACTTTTTTTTTACAGCTCCAAACGATTCCACAAAAAATCCAAAAAATTTATTGAAGTTTGATGAATTTTGTGGTTTTACTATAGGCAACACATCAAACATTTGGTAGTCAACTTATCCTTGCATACTCATTTTAACCTAGTTTAATAGGTTCAAATAGTTTTAATCGTGTTTTAATAGCTTTATTTTACGGTTTTACTTTCACCGCATTCGAACAAAACTGCAATAATGAATTTTTATAAATGTGATACAATTTTAGTATGTCTATTTTTATTTAGCATACATCCTAGTTATCAAATCGATAAGTTAAGTGCTAAAGTGTATGGGCCTGGTTTAGATCCTATTAATATTGTTCTTCCTGCAAGATATATAACAATTGAACTTGAAGTACACAAAATTAACAAAACTGAGTAAGTATTCAGCTTAGCAAAGACATGTTGATATATCAAAAATTTCAAGGCATTCAGCAGGCATTAAAAAAGTTGAGTTTAAAGCTAAAGGCTATGCTGTGGGACAAAATCGACCATGTAGATTGTATCATAATCTACTAGACAGGAAGGATGGATCATACATTGCAAGATATAAATTATATGAAGCATGTACTCAATTACAACTAATAATCACAGCTGATGATGTCCATGTTGAGGATTCTCCATATACATTTGGTGATAATATTATACTTCCTGAATCATGTTATTGTCCCAAACATCACATTGATGAATGGCTGGACCAGAATAAATGTGGAACTGTCCCAGAACAAATTACAATGGATTTGCAGTACTTTAATTTCATAGATTGGAATCAAATACGATCAAAGGTACATTGATTCCATGTATTTGTTTTACATATAAACTCTTTAAATTCAATTTTAGGTAATTAACAGGTTCAATAAACCAGAATCTATTAGTATCTGCCATTATATGATACTAAAGAACAAAGTGTACAGGAAATGTTATGGGAAACATGTTGGTTTTAATAAATTCATGGATAATATTTTACTTTCTTTGACAAGAAAGATGCAATTTCCAGATATGGAGTTCTTTGTTAATTTAGGTGATTGGCCTTTAGTGAAAGACACTACAATGCCTGTATTTTCTTGGTGTGGCAGTGAGGATACATATGATATAGTCATGCCAACTTATGATATTACACAGTCAACTTTAGAAAATATGGGAGGGTAATAATTTCTTTTACATCATTAAACATTTTTCCTAATTATTTTGTTTTAGTGTTAGTTTGGATATGCTCTCTGTCCAGGGAAATACAGAATTTCAATGGGAGGAACGCATAGAGAAAGTTTTTTGGCGAGGACGAGATTCGAATCCAATAAGACTGAAATTAATCGATATTGCACGTACTAAACCTGATTTATTCAACGTTTCAATGACAAATTTCTTCTTTTATCGAAATCAAATGGATGTTTATGGACCCAAGTCGCCGCATATTTCATTTTACAAATTTTTTGATGTAAGTTGTAAATTATAATTGGAAAATGTGTAATTATTTAATTGTGTTATATTTTACAGTACAAGTATCAAATAAGCATTGATGGAACAGTAGCAGCATACAGACTTCCATATCTTTTAACTGGAGGTTCATTGGTTCTCAAGCAAACATCTAAATATTATGAACATTTTTATCACTTGCTGAAGCCAAATGAACATTACATTCCAATCAGTCAAGACCTCAGTGATCTCTTAACAAAGTTAAATTGGTCAATGAACAATGATGAAGAGGCCAAACAGATTGCACAGAATGCAAAACAATTTGCTAACAACTATTTGTTACCAAAGGATATTTATTGTTATCATGGGCATTTATTTAATGAATACAGTAAATTACTTGTAGGAAAGACTGATTTTGTAGCAGGCATGGAGGAAGTAACACAGCCAAATGAATCTCAAAACTGCCATTGTCAATTTGACCATGAAAGAGATGAATTATAATGTGATTTAAATTAGCTTATTACTTTACAAGTAAACTATTTTTTGCCTTTTTTTACATTGTCAACTTCAATGCTGGCTTTGTCAATATTTACTAATATATTTTGTAGTTCATGCAACAGTTCTCTTTTTACTGCATCTGGTACCATACTTCTTGCATTGCCAGTCACCTTGGCTATCAATTCATCCACTGTGAGATTTTTATCACCATTATCACTGATTGCTTTGCGGCATGCTAGGCGCACTTGATCTCTCCATCCACTCTCAATTAGCCTGGTGTGCACAAGTTCAGTAACTCTAGTAATATTCATCATATTAAATACAACTTGAATAGCATTAAATTGATAGTTTTCTCACCTATCAAGTGCATCGACTTTTTCCAGATGGAAGGATATCTTGTCCTCTTGTGTCATCATTGTTGTGAAGATTGAAATTAGCTTTTACTTCTAACCCTGGAAGTCCTCCGAATCCTTGGTGCTTGATAACACGGCCTCAGAGATGCTCAAACACCGGGACGGTAGATAAAGCAAAATACGACAAAAACAGTGGACATAACCTGAAATACGTTTCGATAAAAATTTTAATGCTGTATGTTGGGTTGCCTGTCTAATATTTTGCTATAGGCAATACATCTTACGTGAGTATATTCGGTTACCCGTATGTAAATGTGTTTGATTCGTGATTTTCATCGCAAATAAATTAAGATCATTGATAAAGAAAAGTATTATTAGGTATACAGTTTCTTTGGAAGATGAAATACTTCAAAATATAAATTTATGATCATCATATTTTATAATATGAATATACAAAATGTTAACATTTTTTAGAAATATATATTATGCCAAATGTTATCACTTAAATAATTAAAAGAGATTGCAAATTAGACTTCTACATAAAAAAGCTTTTATATCTATACAATACTAACGTATGGTATAATGCATTCACGTTTCCAGTTTAATTGGAACCAAATTAATTAAAACGGATAAAATTGTTTGTCTGTTGAGAACAATATGGGGCATAGTCGTTACTATCAGCACTTTGAATATGCATTGGGATTTAGATGAAGATACAGAGTAACTCAATTGAGTTAAAATAAAAGTCACTTGTCCACGTTACAGTCCATGTCCAATGTATGTCATCCAGTCATCGGGAAAAGTTTGGTCCAGTCCGTTGAAACATTCATTGTGCGCATTGTGTACGAAAAATGTGTACAAATCGTACGTGTTTAGTGTCAAACAACCTAAACAAATATCACAGATAAATCACAAAATAATCACGCAGGAAAAAATCCACGCGTATGTCGGATCATACTATCGTAAAGTTTTACCTTTCGAAAATATTGCACATTGTATTCAAATGTTTAGATATACGACTAATGATCGTCCATGCGTTGCCTCTTCCGCGAATGATCGCTGCGTTCTTCAGCTTGGATCACTTTCATGCGACCACCACAAACGTCAGCACCATGCAATACCTATAGAAAGATAGATCATTAAAACCAAAATAATATTGATAGAATTATGATTAATATTATACGTACTTTAATCGCTTCCAAAGCAGATTCCTTTTTCGAGAATTTGGCGTACCCACAATTTCGATTGGCAAGCAGGTACACCTCGATTAAATTGCCAAATCTGCAGAAGATATCCCTTAGGACGGATTGTGGGGGTGGCGGAGGTGTGCAAACGATGAAACATCGCGCTTGAGTTTCGGCATCGATGCTAGCGAGTGGTTGGACTTTGGGCAATTCCACACTACAAACTTCTGCCGAGTGATCATCAACAGAATTTATCTTCGAGCTTCCCACTGAAATGAAACATCAATTAAAATAATGAATTATGTATGATAAATTGACATATTTGTGGCTTTATGAATGTTCCAAGAGCAAAAAGTGGATAGAAATATTCCATCATCTAATTTTACCGCAGAAATGCTTCAGACAAACGACATCGATGTTTGCATAACTGCGCTACATGTTAAACATTTCTGTAAATATAACCTAAAGCAGTGGTTTACGACGTAGACTAAATAAATGTTTCATAAGAAATAAGATTGCTTAAAAGAAGCAATTCAATTAGTAAAATATAGTTATCCTAAATACGGATAACTTAAACGATTTCAAGTATGTTACTTTTGTATAATTATCGGACTTCATAAACGGTTGTTAAGAATTTAAGAATACTTTTAACAACGAACATATGAATCATTAGAATACGTAAACTACTTTACTTACATCTCAATAATTTTAATTTTATTTGCTTTCTATGAAAATTATCAATTAATGTAATTAATTACATATTCTTTGATCACTCCTTTAAAGTTCACGATTAGAGTTATAGACATTATTAAATAATCGTTTTGTAAACATATCACCAATTTTTGATGTCCTGCACTATTTTACAAAAATTGAAGAAATTATAATTATGTTTTGAAGAACGTGAATATTGGCTGTATTATTGCAAACAAAGTTCAAAATAAATCAAATATGTATCTTTCATAAGCTTCATCAGCAGTAACATACAAATCTGATCAATATTTAAGAAAAAGATTAATTTCTCATTACCCAGTAATTTTATAAATTGCCTCAAAAATATTACTGAAAGAGTCTCTAACTTTAGAGAAGAGATCAAGAATATAAAATAATACAATAAGTAATAATTTTCATAAAAAGAGACAAATAATAAAATTATTGATTCAAAAGTTAAGTAATTTATGAATCCTCAATTTATAAATTGGTCTGTTTAAAATGATTTAAAAAACTATTATAATTACCTGCAAGTCCTGCATTCTGGATAATACTAGTAGCATGAGCTATAGTTTCAGCCAATTGAATCAAATTCGCTGGATTTTCGGAACCTGACAGCCGTGAACTTCCTGTTGAACGCGGTGAATCCAGCCTAGGCACTGTACCATCCTTTTTAACAATGAGCCGTGAACCGGTCGGATACTCAAATCCGTGCAATTTTTCGGCAGCGTATGTTGCCCACTGCATCGTCGAGTACACAACGGTGCCAAGCGTTCTACGCTTTGCTGCTTCAATTCGCAATTGTGCGTACTCCAAACCTAAAATTCCTCAATTAACATTCAATTCTACAATCCCAAAATTCATAAATTACCAGGTACAATGTTGAATAACTTCCACAACTGGTCTTCTGTGAGATGTGGACTACCAATTACTAGAAGACGATAGCATTTATCGTTTCCGAAGATGCCATCCAAGGAATTGGAATTATTCATCGTTCGATCCATACTGCTTGAGACATCGCTGGTGGACCGACCCATATTCGATTTACGCGGCTCCGAAAACACAGCCTTAAACTTGCGATCGCACTCCTCGAATGCTTTCGCTGCATGCGAAAACTTATAGTACTTAATATAAGCAAATCCTTTGCTTTCACGCGTCTCCTTGTCCCTTACGATATTCACATAATCAATATCTCCATACTGCTTGAAATAGTTTTCAAGCTCAGCTTCTGTCATAGATTTTGGTGCAACTATGAACAATCGATGGATCTTCTCATCTTCATTTTCTTCTCTTAGAGATCCCTTATTACGACTAGAACACAAATTTTAGTAGTATGATAAAATAAAGCAAATATGTCAGTAATTACCTTGATGCAATCATTACTTTAATGTTTCTATCAGTTCCTGGTAGTGTTTTTCCATTCATAGCTTCAAGGGCATTAGCAGCTTCACTTGTCTTGGTATATTTGATGTATGTGACACCTACAACAATGTGCATTTTATTAGCAAAATTAATCTTTTGTATAGTTAACAGAAAATACCTTTGCTTTCCCCAGTGCGTCGATCTTTGACAACCCAAACATCCTCAATCTCACCAAATCTACTGAAAGCATCTCGAAAGTCATTCTCAGTGAGCCTTTTGTTACCCACAATGAAGAGTCTTGAGTTTGGGGGCTCATCCACCTGATTGGGTTTGTTGTCATTGTGATGCATACGTTCAGCCATCGCTGAGTAATTGCTAATCGCACTGTTTTCCGAATCACATATCGCCTCACAAGCAATTACAAACGTATACTGATTGAATTCAGCACTTCGTTCACTGGTGCATGCTGTTTAAACGATCCCGGAATCATTAGCTAAGCGCTCGGCGCCCGACGAGTCGATTTCAAAATAAGCACCGCGAGAGCGTCGAGACAAAATCCCGTTTGTTGATGCGTGAATCATTAATTCGCGCTGCTGTAATTACCGTAGGATCTTAACGATGAGGTGACTCCACAAACGCTCACTTGTATACGCGTTCCAAACATAACAAACTGGCAAAGCAGACTAAGCACATTAATCACTCATCGCTTCATTTTTGTTGTAATTTCGTGTACGGGACAGATAGGTGGACGTAAATCTATGCGCTTTGCACCCACAATCGCTACCAGACAGATTGGACTCGTTGGACTGCTTGGAATTCTTTACTACGTTCCGTAACAAGCTGTATCGTTGTATTCGAGGATTGCTGTCGAACCGCTACACATTAAACAATCTCTCGGTAGACTTGCACTGGCATTTTAAAACTGGATTTCTCTGATATGCTATATGTTGTTTAATTATGTAGCGTCTGTTTGTCTATTTGCATACGTAGAGATTGTAAAGTTTGTTGGAATTGTGAGGTTACCGAGAGGTGCTGCCCCCAATCTGCAATTAGATCAACTAAAATTAATTCAAATTATTTCAAACAATGAAATAATTGTTTTTCAATTGTTTTCACAGAACAATTATCAATTTACTACGTTGATTTACATTGTTGATTTCTATCATGGCATTATTCTGTATAATTTCATTGTTACACCACACTTTATAGGGTAAGTACAATGTATTTAAGTTTTCTAACGTTTTCTATGATGTCTCCCTTTTTAAGGTTATTGTTAAATTCCACCAACGTAATGGAAGTTGAAAACATTGATAAATCGTTGATAATTTCACTTCTCCCGACTTGGCTGCACATAAATTGTAATTAACGACGCGCAGCCATAACGCACAATGGAATTCTAACAACAATAATTACATACCGATAAGTGCCAGTGATAAATACGCAATCCATGCGTGGGTGGTTTGATTCGACACAATGGAGACTCACATCATATCTGTCTATCGCGCGGCAAGCAAATGAAGTTCAACTTGGCGGACGGACGAGACGGTTGCATTGAATTCCTGCGGTCACGGTCTTGTAACGCGCACGAAGAAGCGTTCCGCGGATAGTGTGCAAAACGTGCCCGCCCGCTGAACACAAAATTAAATATAAACTGTTCCAGCGATCATCAATCGCTCGCAGAAGACGACGACGACGCAGACGGTTGTGAGAAAGGAGCGCTGAGAAGAAGCGCAGCCGAGCTGAAAAACACACGCGCCGCTGCTTTATGATTTTTTCCGCATCATAGTGTCGACAGACGTGTCCTTTATCTTTGTCGCTGAATGCGAACCGCAATGCTGATAGTGCGCAAGAAGAGCGCGTCGTTGGCGGTGCACGGAATTGTTGGCGTTCTGGTGTTTGCTTAAGATTTTATCGAGCATTTCGAAGATGAACATGAATGCGGCAGCTCTTCGACGATGCTCCGTTAAGTTCACGCTAGTTTTCCTCTTGTTTACCTTTATTTTTGCCTATGGCAGCGCATCAGATGGTAAGTAACCTTGCGCATCATTACGTGAAGTAGTTACATAATAAGTTGCAATCGAGTTTCGATATTTGGTTGGTGATTGTAATCCCTAGTTTCCTTTTGTTGCCAGATGCAGATGCAAGACTCGAAGGGCTGCCAGAGGTGGCTTCTCAAAATTATGACGTTGCACAGGCGCCTTTTATTGATTATAAATATATTGTTTACAATCTATCGCCACGAGAACTGAGCTGGTGGAAGCGAGGAACGCATCGGATGCGCGTCAAGAAGGATCATGATGGTGAACTAATCCACGATTGAAATAATCTGTTTCCAACTAGGACAGGTTGCAATATGTAATATTTATTCACAATAATTTATTGATATATACCTAACAAATCAATTTGAGACTGATATTGTATAGTAAAAAGCTTTATTTTATGCGTTTAATGCGCTTGTAGAAAAGTACAGAAAATTGAAAATGATTGCAAGGATACATTATGTATTTAAAGAATTGTACATTTTATTTATTGTATTAAATAAGTAGGGGAATAGTTTTGCGTCGTATACCCGTATTTGTTATTCTTATATCCTCAATATAATTCACTCAATGAATGTTCTCAAAGAAAAATCTTTCGATATTGTAATTATAACTGTAATTTTAATTGATATCTTATCCATCACTTATTTTCTTTGTTTTCTATAAAATTTGCAATAATTTGCATAGATGTCTTAAATGTGCCAGGCTTTATAATATTTAACCGAAAAACAAAAACCATGATATAAAAGAGGTCCCAAACTATTTTTTTTCAAAGTGAAATTTTTTAATACATGTGAAATGTTTATTAGTACATCGAAGATATGTCATCAGCTAAAAAATCAAATCATATACCAAAATCAAATAATTTATTTCTATGATATTCTCAGAAAACAATTGACCAAAGTTAAATGAAACCAATATCTTGTAGAAAGCTAGTAGAAATGTAAATATTAGAAAGAATTTCCATAAATTCAACGGGCGATTTCGCTGAATTATGCAGATATTTATATATATCTATAAATAGTTATGGTTATAGAACTATTATTTACATTATTTGTTAGTTAATATTTAAATACGCATTTCCTGACAAACAGACTCCTTAACAAAATGTATTTCTAAGATTATGTAATAAACTTATTTAGTACGGCTTCATATCAACAATAAAATAATAAATTGCTAAAAATGTGATACCAAAAGTAGTATCCAATAGTTAATGCAAATAGCTTAATTTTGATGTTTTATGCTACTTGCCTCAAATGTCTTCACTCTATAGTAAGTGAATTAATTGATTTTTCGAAAAGTGTAATAAATTATAGAGGGTCCATTGATCATTAACTTTAGCTCATAACTGTTTAATGTGTTTTTTTTTGTTTCTCTGAACAAATCTTATGAAACTGGAGACTAATTTGTAAAAGCATACTAAAAATTACCAAAATATTCTCATAAATGAAGGAAAAAATTTGAATCAGATTTGTATTTGTATCAGAAATTTTCCATTTGCCTAATTAACGGTTAATTAATTACTGATTGACTAATTTGATTATTACTAAAGATCCTTTTAAATCACCTTATTGCAAATCACAAGAATTAAGAGAGGGAATTCTGAAAAACTATGTTGAATTAAATTATAATATGCAAGGAATAATATTTAATACCATATTAAGTGAACCTAATGGCCTATAAGTTATAAAAGACAATCGATTGCTAACATTATATTGATACCCAGAACAAAGAAATATTAGGGATCACCTCATTTATTCAAGTTTAACAATAATACTTGTTTAACAAGTATGACAAGGAAATAAACAACGAAAGACTTATAATTGCGATCCAAAAATTATTATTGTCAAATTTTGACTGAAAATATTGTATTTTTTTTATAATCCTATGGGATCATATTAGTTTCTGCAATTGGACGGAAGAATTTTGTATCATTATTCTTTATTTTTTGTATCATATCATAAATCATATCATAAATTAATTTATGATATATGTAGTAATATTTACTGATGCATGAATTAACAAAAACAAAACTCGAGTCAAATATGATATCATTACAATTAACAATTATTCAAACCGAACAATGTTTATTGGATTTTTTTCCATGACTCTTACTTAAATTTTTGAATTTATAATTCATTCATAATAGAGAAATTACACACGACCAATCTAATAAGTTGATTGCTATATAGTGAATGGTTTTAGAGTTTAGAGTGTAACAGTTCCAAATTACTTGCAAGTATACCAGCCTTAATTTAGCTATAAATACGGCAGCAATGCATAAAAATTAATTAGTAGAATAATTTATCTTAAATTGGCTGCGTTCGTTCGTTGTTCGGACGCTTGCACCTCGTAGAATGTCTATGATTAAATTAATTAACTTCTACGTACCTGTATTTACGCGTCGCTGATTGCATTCGAATTATTTTTAATAATCCTAGCACCGATTCTTAACCACTATGAATTACCCTGGAAAAGTCACACATGCATTGCACTGTGCGTACCTCACACCTCATTGAACGCACAATACGCAATTAAAATTCCAATAGGCGTTACATGCTGCACATCTTGTGCAGGCGTTTCATATGTGCAGTCGATGATAAGCTATAAAGTTTTTATAGGAAGTGCGGATAAAAATACTTTACACTTTGCAGTAATTGCTGTTGATCATGCAAGTATATTATACGTGGGGAATTGAAGTAGAATGTTTATATTTAAATTTCTTTTGGGTTCTGAAATGTTAGAATCATTGAAATGGTGCTTTGAAGGTAATCCCAATAAAATTAATAACAATTATTACATCGGGAATAAAAACGGTTTAATTTTTACAGGAGAATAAAAATTCCATAAATTCAATTGTATTTCAGATAATGCCAGTTGTATATCAGATTATATCATTTGAAGTTTAGATTTGTTAATTATACTAATGAAAATAAAAATTATATTTGAGAATAGTAAAATGTAATTAAGATTTAGTAATTTGACTTCAGATTTGTCGTATGTATATTAGAAATTACAATATGTAGTTTGGATATTATCATTTGTATTTTAGATTATCGATATATATTTCAGAATCTATTATTAGTTCAAATTGGTAAATGGTATTTCAAAAAACACAAAATATCCAGTTTAAATTTCAGATTAGACATAAGAATTAATTTCTGAAAGCATCATTTGGAAATCAGAATGAAATTTGCTAACGTGCAGGAATTGCAAAAATAAAACTTGACAAGTATTTTAAATAAAGTAGATGCACAAGATTGGTTTACCCCACACTTGTCCCAAAGATCGGATGTTATAAATATAAATTATTTGTTATGGTAATCTGATTCATGTATGCGGGATAAATATAATAAAAGTGTATCATTTTAATTTCTGAACTACGAATCATAATATTTGCAATACATATTCAGAATTAAAATGTACCATTTCTGAAAATTATAATTTCAATCTGAAATACAATGGATTTTTTTCTGAAATATAAGTTCCAAAATACATTTTGTACTTTCTAAAATTCATTTTCTACATCTGAAATGCAATTAATTGCTTTATTCTGATATTAATGTGTTAATTTCTGAAGTGACTACATCTGAAAAAGATGTAATTCAGAGAGCATCAATTGAATTTCAAAAATTGAATGAATAGAAATTGAATTTTATATATGTTAATTATTTTTGTGAAAACCTCATTTTTAATTCAGAATGCTATGAATGTAATGCCGATACATATAACAAATCTGAATCTTAAATTGCTGCTTGCTAAATTACAATTTACTACTCAGATTTGCATTTTATATTTTCTGAATTAATATTGGAAAAGGTGTAGAAAATATTAACTGAAACACATAACAAATTATACAAAAAAAGAGGATTCGGAAATAAATACAATTTGTAATAAAAGATTGATACCATAGCATTAGTATTACTTTATTTCATAATTTTATTAATTCATTTTTAATAATAATCATAATAATAATTCATTCATAAATACGTTGCGCATGTATGTACAAACAAGATGAGATGACGACGATTTTCCTCAAAATTGGATTATTGATAATCTCGATTTGAATGTACATTTTCTTGTGTTACTTATAGGTAAATAAAACAATGATTTCAAAATATCCAATAAAATCACAATTTGTAAGTACACATTTACTTCCAATGTATTATCAGTAGGAAAAAATAACAGTTATCAATTTATATCATTATTCGCAAATGGTGTATTTGCAAAGTATTTTTCGTTTGCATAATCGTTTACATTAATTACTGAATAAATTTCGTCGCATCACTCAATCATCACTCATTGTTATCCGCATTCGTTATAATAGAATAGAATATATAAGAGAGTAATCCTGTCTCGTATCAAGATGATTCATTAAATATCAAATACATCGTAAATAGAACAAGAACAAGTTAATAGAATTTCAAAGATTCAACAAATGTTTGCTTATCGTTTGCGTGCCTAATCGTCAGTGAATATCAATTATCAATGAAATCTCTCGTTCATTGCATCCCAGAATCTCGCATCTTAGAAATTCAAGTAATTAATCAATCGATTGTTTAAGGGCGTATTCATTTTGGAGAGTGTAACTATTCGTGTACGTAGTGTTAGCTGTGTGATTTTGTGAATTGTTTAATTCGCTTTTAATTTCGTTTGCTTCTTCTTTTGTGTATTAAGATGCAATTAGCTTTAAATTGGGTTTCTACGAGTTCTTAGAGATTTCCTCATTCATAGTGAGCACGTGAGCACAATTTCATGATATCTAACAATTTTTCGCTTAGATTACAGTTATTTAGAGATTCGCTTGCTTGTCGCTTATTTATTGACCGGTTAACTAATGTGTCGATATTGCAACTTATTGCATCTTCATATCAGCGTCAACAATCAACTTGCAACCGATAATTCATATGTAAATATTATTGCTAACGAGTTGAAATCACTCAATCAAACGTAAATTTGTAGTGTCGACCAGAAATTCATTGTATTTGATTATGTAAAAGGTGTTAGTTAAGTGTAGGCATTTTTTGGGCATTATAATTATTAATTATTTATGTGTATATTCATTAAAAGAAGCACTTGTAGCCATGGCAATTGGCGCATTACTTAATTATAGGTATTATATGTTATATTTAGATGTTTCAGTTTTTAACAATTTTAACTAAATTTTGTTTCATTTAGTTCTAGTCAATTATATAATTGCATATTTTAACGAAAATCTGTAAATTTTGGACTACAAATTGAAATTTAAAAATAGCTTCTGCTATTTCAACTTAAACCAATCCGAAATTATTTGTTGCTATTCTGATAACAGGATTGATACGTCATACGAGAATGTTGAAAGACGAAGAATGTCTATATTTTTCATTATTAGAAGTTCATTTTATATGCCATTATCATTAAATATTAATATGTTGTTAATTAATAACGCGTTTAGTGGTTTGATAGCAAAACGTTACGTTACTTAATTCATTTCATTTCCAATTGGTTTTGTTTATATTTGATGTATATATATGTTGTGTATATTTTCCTTTTTTAAATATTGTTTAGCGAAAAATCCAAATATCGTATTATATATTTCGTAGTCATAGTAATTCTTTATTTTATGTACAAAAGTTTGCTTGCATAAGTATCCAAGTATTGTTGTCTTTAGTTATTTGAAATTGTGCGCGTCCATTGAAAATACAAACGCGCAGACACAAATGTTTCCGGATATTTCCTTGAAAATGTCCATTCTTGAATTAAGTGGCCTTGAGACGTTAGTGAACAAACCGGAAAATGTGCACAAATTCCTTCGCTTCTTTGATGGTTCCCATACCAATTTGTAAATCTTATTGTCTCATCCATACAATATACACTTAATTCAAAATATTGTGCATTACAGCTTGTACAATATTACAGTTGTGGGATTTGTACAAATTTCCCGCCTCGTTTTGCATTTTTAAAATGCATTTTCCTCACGAAAGAGACCAACGCAAATGTTATCGCGAATATAAATTGCACTTATGAGGCTAGATACTTGTAATATTCATTATTATTCGCTAATATTTGTTATTCATTTGTTGGTTTTCGCATTGAGTATCTTAATTAAAGCGGCATTCAAGTATTCGTCATGATTATTGGTTTTCTCGACTTATTTATGAAAAATTCTAAGTTGCATTCTTAAAAAGTATTCGCAATGCGCCTGCATCGCCCAATGTCTCCGATCGCAATTTGAATAGGTTGCTCTTCAGTGTTTGCTCTACAAAAGCCAACTAGAATTTATGCGCTGCCTCCTTAATGCTCAAATAGACTAGTTATTTGCTCAACGAGTTCGTTTAATGCGTTCTGAATACGTTGTTGTTCATGTCTAGAAAGCTTTAGGTGTGGTGGTTGCAAAATTTCGCAAGGTGTTGTACGGCATCGTGGAAATTACTTATGGTGTGTAACGCTATGACGTTCTTCTTTGACAATCTAAGCTGGCGTTCATTTAGTTACTAACTACAAATGTAATAACGCTTATTAAAAGTGCGCAGCGCAATCAATTTGCATCCATGTATCGCCCAGTAATCCCAATGATTCGGGGCGGGCGAGGAGCCAGCCCGCGAAAATTGTTGTTGTGGTAAGCTCAGCAATCTAGGCGACTAGGTGTCAAACTTGCACAGGACTACTGGCGATCTTGTCGGAACTCTTGCGCTCTTTCTTGCTCGTTTTGGCGAGGAGAGTTTCAATGGTGCACTTGGGCCCCTCATCAGGACTGTACGACCAGCGCACCTTCTCCCTGTACAACGGCTTCTCATCCGGCGTCTTCGCTTTTCGAGTTTTTGCAAACTCGCTGGCCTTTTGTCACTGAATCTCGCAGAAGGGTAACTTTTGATTATCCTTATCCATTTCAGTGTTGCTATATTCATCGTCCTTCGGACCTTCCGCGTTGTTTGTGCCTCCCTGGTTCCCACTACAAACAAATTAGCTCATATCAAATTCTTGAAGTATGTACTTCAACTTCAAGTTTAAACACATTACAAGAAATTCGGGCTGAACTTTAGACCTTTATACATAAAAATAGTATGTACCATCATAGATTAGCCAGAAAATGCACCATGTTCAAAAACCAAGCAACATAATGTTCTTAATTTTAAGGTTCCATATTAAATTGACTAATTTCCCTCTTAATTAATTAAACAAATTGAAAACTTCTGGAGGGAATAAATCGAACTAGAATAAAACAATGATAAAAAATAAAGATTTTGCATTTTCAAGTATTCTATTTTGCTAGTTCCGGTGTTTTTAAGTCGCGCACAGATTCAAGACCATAACCAATGTTATTTTTGAGTAAAAATACCATGAATACCGTTTGAATCATGCGAATCGGACCATCAGTTTCGGAGATATGAAAATTTTTGAAAGCTCTGTCCAAAAAAATTAAATCGCTATAACTTTTGTTCTAGTGGTGCTACAGAGCCCATACTTTTTTTTGAGTTCTTTATAGAATATACTATTTATCTATGCCATTTAGACCTTAATCTGTATCAAGTTTAGTAAGAATTGCTTGAACCGTTTTGAAGAAAATCAGACACAAACTTTGTTATATACCGTATTTTAACTATAACAATTAATAATTAAAAAAACTGACAGAATAACTCAAAAATCTATATATTTATTGATAATGGTCTGACAAACAAATTATGAAAATTTAAAAATAATCGGACCGGCCGTTTTTGAGATATTAATAAAAGAATATTGAGATATTCAACGGTGTTTATTTGCCGCCCCCGGAAAGTTTTTTGTCTGCCGTCCCCGTTTCAATATCTTCACCAAGATACCATTATATATTCAAAATTGGATGAAATTCAATCAAATAACTCTACCAGTTTCAGGTATTTTTCCACTTTTCTTGCGGTAAATAACCGACCCCAACCGTTTTTAGGATTTGCCGCCACCAAAATCTGAATCTAAATCTATCTGTTAGTCTATGTGCCAAATTTGGTGAAAATCGGTCGAGCCGTTCTCGAGATATTAAATAAAATATAAAGAGTAAACGAATCGACCAAAGAAGGACTAAGGAAGTGCAATTTTATCCTTAGGAGCACCAATGTAAATCAAATGGGAGCCGCCATTATGGATTTTTCCAGGGCATGTTTCCGGTTTGAATCCCCATGTAAATTTCCATAAGACATTCTTTTGACCATAACTCGAAAACTACTGGGCCGATTTTCATGATTAAAAAAGTAAATGAAAGGTCAAATTTTTATCTTTTGATCTATGGAATTAAATTTTTAAATTATTGGATAGAAAATTAGTTATACAAAAGTAGAAATTCTTCCAATCAAAATTGAATATCTTTGAAACTAATTGAGATATCATGTTAGTTCTTGGAAATTTCGAAAGCTAAAGAGCTGTGCTTTCATAATATGGTACCTGGCTTAAATTTAATAACTAAATTAAATAAATTTTCATAAACATTACTTGAATTTTAATAATGATGTAGAAACTATATTTTCTTACGTACTACTTTTGAAATTGAAGAATCACACGTTGTTTTTTTATAATATCGGGTAGATTTGACTTTTTTAGTTAACATTACTAATTGAATAAATAATATTTTAAATTTTCTCCAAAGAAATTACGCATTTCAAATGTTTTGTTTAAAACAAAAATAATTTTGCTTTTTTCAAAGAAATTTAAATCGCTATAACTTTTGTTCTAGTGGAGTTACAGGACCAATAATTTTTTGAGTTCCTCGTAAAATATTATCTTTCGGGGCCATCTGAGACATATTTTGACATATTTTGAAAAAAAGAGTAGTGCGAAATTTTTGCATTTTTTGCTGATGAAGTTTTGTCGTGTGGTTCTAAGCACACTCCATATTTTTTAAATTGCAATCAATATTTTAAGAAGATTGAAGTTTTGCATAAGATAAATTAATTAATTATATTAGTAGAATAGAAAGTACTTAATGGTAAATACATCGAGGGAAAATACAAAGTTTGCCCTCAATTAAAACTAAGATAAGTACTTTCTATTCTACTAATATTTTAAGAAGAAATCAGAGATATAAGTATCAAATCCAGCATATTAAATTATTACTACAAATTATTTTATAAATTACTTTGAATTGATCTAGCGAATGTAAAGTTGGCTATAGTTTTCCTTTGAACAAAAAGCTTACTAAATTTAATTTTATGTAAGTTGGGTTGATGTTTACTTTATTGAGTTAACTTTACTTTAAGATTTGTTGTAGAAAGCGGATTCGAAAACTATAATTAATCAGTTTTACTGGATGGAATACGAGCTAAAACAACTCAGCAAATAGCTCTAAATTTCAGAAATCTTAGAGAATTGAAAAAACATTCTTCCATCTGATACCAACTTCAAAAATAGTGTTTGTTAAAAAAATAACTAATTAAAAAGGAAGTTGTTTCAACTTTTGACCTCTAAAATGTTCACTGACCTGACAGCCCCAGGGGGGCACATTGATTGTCATCTAAGCGCCAGGGTCGATATCATGGGCGGCCTCGTTGGTTTGTTTTCTAGGATACGTTCGATATCCGCCATCATATTCGAATTGAGTTTCGGAACCAGCTGCAAAACAAACCAGATCAATTCCGTACTCTCTCATTGCCCACCTTCCCGACACTTACTTGTAAAGACTGAATGCTATCGTAAAGTTGATCAACTGAAATCGCACCTAGAAGCAAACATTGGACAGATTCGTTTTTCAAGCACCAGGCGATCGCCAGCTGGGGCAGCGTGCAACCGAGACGTTCGGCGAGCGCGTTCAATTCGCGAATGCGCTCCGTGTGCCGTCTGGACTCCTCCGGCTGGATGCGGTCCTTCATCCAACTGTAGCTCTCCTTATTGACCACGTTCGTCTCGTCCTCCGACCACGAGAACGTACTGTACCGGTTGCGGAAGCTGGCGCGCGAGAACAACTGGATGCTCGCCTCGTCCTTGCCCTGGGACATGCCCATCGAGATCGGCGACCATGCCATTAGACCTGCAGGTCATCCTCATGAGCATCAGCAACTATAGGATGGGTTCTGTACTCGTACTCACCGACACCGATTTTATTGTATAGTTCCGGCATGTAGAGTTCCGTCTTTTCGCGACAGAACATATGGTACTCGGTCTGTTCGACGATGGGTGTGACGCAATTGAATTGACGGCAGTTCGTGTAGGCTTCCATCACTTCCACTGGTGACCATCGAGCTGTACCCCAGTACATTGCCCAGCCTTGGGTGATGACATAATGCATGGCTCGTACAACCTCTACAAAAGCAAAATTTGGAGATGTTACAGAAACATTTGGAGTGTGGTCCAGCAACCTTCCATGGGACACATCGGATCCGACTTGTGAACGATGACCACATCAATGTAGGATAGCTGCAACCTCATGAGGGACGCCTTCACGCTTTCGATTATGTGTTTCCGGGAGAGACCTCGTTCTTCTGACCTGAAACCCAAAAATGTACCATCAGCAATCCTGAAGACTATATAGTTGTTAGTAAGTTATGGGTAGCATCTGTTTAATCAAAGTTGGATATCTTATGGATGGATCATATTCTAGGTTACATTTCATTATCGATGATAACTTGCTTGATTATATTAACAAAAGAAACTTCTAGATAGTTCAAACTTCTCGACGTAATGAAGGCACCCAACCGGATGGTTGAACATTTCACGAAAATAAGATCCATGACACTGTTCCACGGGAAGTTTACACAACTCTCGTTCATGATACTAACCAATCTTGGAGTTAATAAGTGTTAACGATCATAATTGGTTAATTTCCTTGAATTAAAGTTTTACTACCTGGTGCTCCAATAAATCTTGGTGGTTACAATGAAGCTGGTGCGTTTCCACCCTCGACGTTGCAGTATCCTGCCGAGTTCGACTTCAGCCCTCGTTCCGGAATGCGCCTCTGAGAGATCGAACACGTTGATGCCGCTGTCCACAGCCAGGACAATGATTTGTTCGGCTTGCTCTTCGCTGACGTTGGGACCAAATGTTGGCCAGGTACCTACCAAGTAAACTCTCAGTTGTATCCAATGTTTTTTTTTCAGAATTATCGTACCTAATCCAATGTTGGAAACACGAAGACCACTCTTCCCGAGGTTCTTGTAACGCAGACCGGGAGTAACGGATGTTTGGCGTGTGAGCTGTATGGGGGCGGCTGGGGCGCTGTGCGTGAGCCCACTGAGGAGGAGTTGCTCCTTGGTGATGGTGCCATCGCGGTCAGCGAGGGCGCTCAGCCCACTTCCGGCGCTGAACTCCTCCATGCAGTCCAAGCTCGCTATCGGCGCTCTACACCTGAACAAGATGGATTCCAGAAATGCACATATGTTCAAAACCAGAGGAAATTAATGAAAACAAGAATTGGAATTGGCACAGAAATTGAACCCAATTGTTAGACAAAGAACCAAGGATTCAAGGAAACGTATAAGAAATGATAATGATTTTTTTTTTGAAAAAATGAATGTTAACCATGTACGGTTCTATGGTACATGTAGATTTCTTTTTGTGTTGGCTCGTTTTCGTGACATGCAACTAAATGGAAGCGTTTTTTTGTTTCATTGTCTTAAGATCCCAGTTTGCTTTGAATCCAAGAAACAAGTTTTGTTATGAATACTTCTTTATCAATCAATTTTATGTTGTGGGAAATTTGTAAATGTGAATTATTGATCATAGAGAAATATTCATATTATTTGCATGTGCTCACATCGATTGATGTACTGTGCCAATTTTCTTACAATTCAGCTTGAAGTGAAATATATTTAAAATTGTGCGTGTTTTCCATATATTTATGTGATTTCATTTTCTAAAAAATATAATAAGCACAGTATATTAAAACTACCTCCCTGGATTGCACTATAATATCCTTTGAATACCTAAATACTCAAAGAAAATATCATATCAAATGATATAAATTACACTCTTTGATTATTTTCAACTAAGTAATGGAAAATAAGTTTAATTTTTCTTGCAGTAAATATAAAAGTTGGAAAAAGTAATTGTATATCATATATATACATAACCTCAAAATAGATGTATCCTTCATAATATTACCTAGTTATCCTTTCAGTTGTAATATCTAGCACATATTGACATTGACATAAACAATGCCAACGTTGTCAACATATTATTTCACTATTTTCCGATGATTGAACATCCTGAATGCACAAATAATACTAAATAACACCGCGGAAAGGAAAATACAACATGGCAGGATAACGCACGAACATTTCCGTCTGACGTTTCATTTCATTTCGTGTTTGTTGCGTACTGATGTTTGCCTGCAATCGTTCGTTACTCGCGGCATTAATTATTGACGGTTGGTGAGTAGAAGGGAATAGTTTCATCACCATTGGTGTTTGTTCCATGGATGTGCTATTATAATAGTACATCGTTGGTAGATACACGATTATGACACCAGTGAACTAATATCCTTTCAGTGGTGTTCTAATGCACATTGACATAATGACATCATTTTGTGGTGCCGGTCGATTTCAATGCGAAGCGTTACATTTGAAGGACCACTTGCATGTCATTAGAGGGTTGTATTGATTTCTTAACAGTTGGGGTCGATTGTCATTTTAACTTTTGAATTAATAATGAGTACATAATAGAATTTTATAGTTTAAATAAAAACCGTCGTTTTAAATAAAAGCAAAATTGAAAAGAAATAGAAATATCTTCGAAAAGATATCAGACATAATTAACAATCAAAATTTAAAAATTGTTTAAAAATTGTTAAAGTATGATTGAGCTGTTATCTAGGAGGTATTCGATTGCAAATTTAGAGCGATACCAAGAAAGAATATATCAACAAACTACTAGTCCAGTAAACTTTATATAAAAATAAAAAATAGTACATTTTGTAACTGATTATTATTTATTATACAGGCATCGAAAGCAAAAAGTTTTTCTGAGGCCCGAGATTTTTCAAGTTTTTCTCATTCTATTTGGGGTGCTGATTTTAAATCTTTATACAAATTTTTCTCATTATTTTTAGTATATTAGTATTTTTTGATAAAGTATTTTTAACAAATGAGATTAATATGTAATTGATCCTAAAATATTCCACACTATGTGAAATTTCTTGATTCTTACCTGGAAATAGAATCTTACGAAATAAAGTCTCTAATGTATTTTCTGTTAATTTTCATGTATAAAGATAAAATTATTAGCAAGTGTTCATTCAAAAATAAAAAAACTAATATTATTATTCTTAAAATCTATTTGCTCAAATTGACTATAATCAAATATCATTATAGGGCTTTATATGATTAAACTATTTCAGAATACAAAAGATTAAAGCTGGAATTTTAGAATTTTAGGTAAAATAATTGTAACTTTTAAAGGACGGAAAGTTTATCTGATTTATGATTGTAACATGAAAGTTTGGATATCAAATATATTTCAAATTTAAAATTATCTTAATTTAAAATACACTCAACAATATTTAGGACTGTGAATATTAATCAGGTCTAAAACTTCATTGTTTGTAATATCATTTCGATTCTTTTTTTTTTTTATTTGGGTAATACTAGACATGACATGAACAGAACAAGACACGATAATCAATGATATTGGAGTCTAAATGATTATAAAGGTTAAACTTTATGGCATTTCATTACAGAAAACTTTAGTAATGAAGGAATGGGACTTTTGTAATAAATTTTCGATGAAAATCGTACATTAATGCATGATAATATCTCATTATTTAATACTATCATTAATAATACCACGTCTGAAGAAATTATTAGAAAAACCTACAATTTTTTTTGTTGTAATTCAGATGCTTCAATTAAATTTCAGAAAAGGAGAAATGTAATTAATAATTGTTAAATAAAATTGAGAAAGAATCGAATGAATTTCAAACCTGTGAATGGTATTTCAGAAAACTTTTTCAGAAAACTTTTTCAGGATGCATTCAGGATGCAATAAATGTAATTCCGAACCATAAAATGTATATCAGAATTATTATTTGAAGTTCAGAAAGTAATACATTTAATTTAGATTTCATTGAAGTTGATTTTAGTAATATTTAAAAAACTGAGTGCTAATTATTCCTGCATTAATTATATCAATATTCTGATATTAAAAATATAAAATTTACCAATAAAAAACTGAATTTTTCTTTAACATCGGAGCCACTCTTGGTTCTAATCTGATTTGCATTTGAACTCTTTTGAATGTAATTTGATGTTTTCTCAAATTCGTTTGACTGATATTAAATACATTCAGTCGTTTCTGATGAACTTATGCTTTCTCAATTATAATTACTAAATTTGAAATGTTGCACACTCAATTTCTTACAACAATGTTAATTTCATTTGGTGCTCTCTTAATTACAATTTACTATTCTCACTTACATCTTGTACTTATTGACTTACTCTTGGAAAAAGTGCAAGTGATAGGAAAACGATTTATATTTGCAATTAGTAAAAATACCTCCTGCAATAAAACTTCTATTGACCAGTGCTATTTTTTATATTTTTATCAATGATTTAGTCACTCATTAATAATATTAATTTCTATTACGTTGCAACTGAAATTGTGTTGTCAACAAGAATAATATATATTAAACAAATATGTACATCACGAAGTTTGGTGGTCAATAAAAAATGTTAATCCTCAATAAAAAATAAAAATGTTGCACAATAATTTAACCTGAAAACATCTATTAAACCTAATTAATCGTTTATAATATCAATCTTAAGATTTGATTATGTTATCCTTTGCCAAAAATTACATCCTTTTTGAATTGCTCCCATGGATTTTCCAAATTAAACACTTCAATTTTAATTAGATTTAATGAAATTCCTTTCAATACCCCACCAAACAACAAAGATATTGAATAAATACGACTTATCACCCACGATTATTTCCTAGTATTACCATACAATTCCATTTTCAAATTTCGCATCCAAAACTTCTCCTAACACCAACTTCTCCTAATCCTCATCATATGAAATGCGCAGACGGCTTTGTATCGAGACATTCGCAGCAATAATTCATCGCAGACATGATAGTCGCGTGCGGCGTTCAATTCAACAATGTACATTGATTGCATGGAATCCTGCCAACGTGTATTAATGCCGCCGCTCCTTCTGCCGGAAACGCATGAATGTCAATGCGGCATTGTCGTCGGTGCGCGATTATAATTTTATTGCGCTTCTTGCCATTCAGCCGAGCAGGCAGCGCACCATTATCGAACACCCGATCGCGCTTTCAACACGTTTTTCAGCGAGGGCACTTTAATTAATCAACGCGTACGTTAATTACAACCTCAAATAGCTTGCTGAATAGTGTGAATGACTACGCACGACTCGAACTGCTTCATTTTGCGATGTGATTAGAAAGTACTATTAATAGATGATGTTGACAAATCTGACTTGTGCAATTTTAACTTCAGAACACTCATCTAAAAATGTTTAATATTAATTTTCATTATACGTCGTTGTTACTTCCGGGGTGGAATAATTTCGATGTTTTAATAGGGAATCTATGAAACGGTAAGAGTTACACTCTTGAAACAAATTCAATGCCGTTTTCAAAAATTGTCTATCATTTTTGGTTATTGCGTTATAAACGAAAGTTCAATTTTGGTATTTTCTAACAATCCTCCTAACTTTTTTATTCCTCTAGTTACGTAAATAGTAGATTATATTATAAATGTGAGAAATGCAGAATTATAAATGAGTGATATACAAATTTCACGAGTTTATTATGGCATTTCGTACACGTGTAATATTCGACATTTTATCTGACTGGAGAAAAGTTGATACAATGTTCCAAGAAGCAACAAAATCCAAAATTACTTCCACAATTTTTGATGTGACATTTCAAATGTCACAATTAAATCGTCAGAATTTCGTTTGAGCTGGCACATTATGATTATGTTTGCCAAACCTTAAAATCTTGATACCTTAATAACAATAACACTTTATTTTGTGAGATGTCATTTATTTCTCTCACTTATGGAAAAAAGGTATTCATTTTTTCCACTTGTAGAAAAATGTACGTCGCTGATTTGACAAGTGAAAAATATTCAATTTTTGTCACTGAAAACACGCATAGGAAATGCAACATTATAGGCTCCAGTAATATAAATAATATTTATGTAACCAGAGGAATAAAAAATGTTATAATTATTTTGGGAAAATGGCAAAAATCAAACTTTTGTTTATAGCGCAAAAACAAGAAGCGGTAAACAATTTTTGGAAAGAGCATTGAATTTATCTCAAAAAAGGAACTCACAAGTTCTACCAAAGTAGCAACTTGTTTACTACTAATTGCTCGAAAGACTTCTGGCTTTTGAAGTTCGTGTAGTATCCTCATTGGTCATAATTTGGTTGTAAAAATTGTATGGTGAGTAGTCTAGGATTAACTTTGCTCCAATTTACACGCAGATATTTTGAAAATGTTGTATGTATGAGGACTTGGTCGTATTCAGGACAGCATAATGATGAGTAAAGCAAAAGTTCTTTGCTCGGATGCTTTGGATGCGTTGGACCTTCACTAACATGCTTCGTTTGCATACTTCTCGCGTTTGGATGCCGACGCTACCGTTTGACATTGATTAATTACACGGCTGGCTACTCCGAGGACCAAAGACTATTTCATCCTTCACGTTGAATATCTGTATATGTATATCATGTCACAAGGTGGACCAAGTGTCCTTAGGCTAAATGCTACATGTTGAGTTGATATTTCAAAGTAACCTAACCTTTGGTCGAGTTTCTGTGATGACATTTTTAGGTAAAATTATTAGTTTTAAATTTCATTTAAAATTACATTTTACTTTGTCGTTTTTCTTTATTTGAAGTAAATTATAAGGGAAGATAGTATTTTTTTAATAAAAATTAAAAAATATAATTAAATTTTAGTCAAAGTGACATTTCTTCAAGAAATTCGAGCAATTACAGCTTTTATAACATTTATTTTAGAAATTAATTATCCTATGATATTGCTAATGAACTGTATAATTTATCATCAAAAATTTCTGATATTTTGTAATCGATTTCCAGAAAGTAGTATCTCATGAAGATTGGAATTTACCGACTTTAACAATAATATCATTGTTTCTAGGCTTAAATTAGTTGAATAATGTTAAGTATTCGGAAATTTATATTTATTA
The DNA here is from genome assembly GCA_030264555.1 of Aleochara sp. GC000083. Taxonomy (NCBI): domain Eukaryota; kingdom Metazoa; phylum Arthropoda; class Insecta; order Coleoptera; family Staphylinidae; genus Aleochara; species Aleochara sp. GC000083. Next base: position 1,659 of record JARJDZ010008924.1, on the reverse strand, counting down.
CTTATCATCCGCTTTTCAGGAATTATTTGCAGTTCTTAATAATGATTGTATAATAATAAATGTGTAATAAAAATAGTCATTTTTTAATTTATGGTATTAGTTTGGCCAGCTATAAACAAAATATGAAAAAACACTTAAATTTCCAAAACTATAATGCCAATTTAATAAATTTCTTTACTTTTAGTTGATGATCTAACATTAATAGTTTAAGAAATAAAATTTTAATTGTTAACATGAATTTTGTAACAAATTATCAAAGTTTCGTGAGACAGACTTTAATTACTGATTATATCATTGTTATCATAATAACAAAGTAGATTTTTTCTTTGATTGCCACTTAATTCATAGTTAATCATTTGCCAATAAAAAAGGATAATAAATGATAAAATAATACATATGTTAAATGTTAAAATTAAGGAACGAAAGATTTAGAGTTTTTTAATTTTAAAATATTTGGAATTTCAACTGTGGAAGAAACAAGAGAAATTTATTAGATAGTAGTAAATTATTTAATCTTCTGCTTTTTATTAATCTAATAATTATATCTGCCTTTGAAAAAAATTAAATCCTAATAATTGAAAAACTATGATTGTTATTACGATAAACATTATTAGTAACATTTTTGTATTGATGTAATACCTAGGTAAGAAATGTATTTTCGTTTACTTCAGTTAAGGTTTACCATAATTGGATAAGGGTGACCTCGAAATGATTAAAGAGATAGGAGATTATTGTTGAGAAGGATTAAATTCATGTTTCTAAGTAAATATATTTAACTTGATTGACTTGCGTTTATTTTACAAGACCCAGGATTATTTCCAAAGTTTAATTTAAGTAGGTCAAATACTACATTTGAAATCCTAATCAGTCTTGTTTCAATTACAAATAATGACATAACAAAATTCCAAAAATATATAGGTCTAAATCAGGGCTTCTTAAATTATGGGTCGCGTGGCAAAATTCTGGGATAGCAAAAGATTTTAATACCAAATATTTAAATACATTATTTTATTGGATCTTATATTTCCTTTATATTCATGATGATGAAAAAAGTTTTAAAAGACCTGGCCCATTTCTGAAATATTTGAGAAATAATAATTTTAATAATAGTTACAAATATCAGTTTGTCAATATGATTCTCAAAATATGGTACATTATCAGATGAGATATTGCATTTAATATCTGTCTAATTTTAATGATGAATCTAATCGTTACTTTTTTTGAAAAGTTAAAGATTGGAATCGTGAAATAATTAATTCAAATTTAGCAAGATTTGCAAAGACTTAAATTTTTACAATTATCAATTTATAAATGGTCTGCCAATTTTTAACAAATCCAATAAAAAATAGCATAATTAAACAAATAACTCATAATTATTTCATAATTATTATATCATTATTTCTGTGTTTTTTCTTTTTGATAATTGTCTTGATTACCATTATTAAGGACTATAAATTTAACCAATTTCAATTCTTCAATTTTAAACTAATTTTTATTTAAAATTTAATGTGTAAAAGAAATAAAATAATAAGTAATTAATGTTAAAAAATGAAAGAATAGCACTTATCTTATATTTGTTGTTGTTATATTTTATCTCCAAAATCGATTTTCGGCGACGCTTTGCCTTCATCAGTGGATTTGATTTTGATGAAGGCAAAG
>JARJDZ010008923.1:0-18193 GCA_030264555.1 Aleochara sp. GC000083 | reverse complement strand
TCCAATTAGTCTAAAAATCTAAAAAATGTTCCAATAACCCGTTTCTCGTACAACTTTCATATTAATTAAGTTGTCTATAATTGTGTAAACATAGTTGTAATACGCATATAACAAGAATAATTGTTCATGACGTTATGCGATGGAATTAGGAATATGAATGCGGGAAACTAAATAATTAAAAACAGTAATAAACCATCAAATAAAAAATCATTTTGTTTAGCATGGACATTTCATTGAAACGTTTTATTACTTTAAACTTGAAGCCTGTGATTTGTATAATTTTTAATAAGCAATAATTAATTATCATGAATGTAATTAAGACATGTTTTTATAACAAGAACAGATTGAGCTGTGAGAATCGACACGCATTATATCGATTGACCTTTCCATTTGAGAGCAAACCTTATTCAATGTTAAATGAAATTGAGTAAAAATATGTTAACAATTGCCACACGTAATCGTAAAAGTATCTTGTTATCATGTTATTTCCCTCCATTTGCAGGTTACATTCAATTAATTTATTTATGAAAATTTTTCAAAACTCAAGCTCTGCTTTTTTCAAAAACTTTTGTTCAAGTGGAGCTATAACGCCATTATGATTTGTATGATTGTAATTTTGATTTCAATAAGAATTTTGACAATCTATTCAATTAGTATGTCTTTGCAAACGAAAACAACAATTTTCATTAATATACAGAAGACAGAAAATTAATAATTAGGACGTTTATTAATTTCAGAAAAAATTCTTTGTTATTGGATAATATATTGGAAAAATGTAAAATAATTTTGAAAGATTTGCATACCATTCAAAATAAATTAAAATACAGTAAATTGAAAATGGTGTTATATAATACACATCTGCATATTTATTGATATTAATATAGGTTTGTTCTTAAAAATTTCGAAATTAAAAGAATTCTACTTTCATAAAATGATATCTAAACTTAAACTTTCCATAACAATTACTTCAATTTTAATAATGAAATAGTTACAAGGTATATTTACTCATGAACCACCTTTGAAATTGAAGAATGAGACGTTGATTTTTTTTATATTATTGGGCGGATTTAGTTTTAGTTTCTTTGGCTAGAAATTACTTTTTCGGAATGTTTTTCTTAAAAAGAAAACAATTTTGCATTTTCAAAAAATATTAAATCGCTATAACTTTTATTCTAGTGGATTTACAGGGCCAATAATTTTTTGAACTTCCTCTCAAACATTTATTTTAGAAGATTTGGAAAAGATCAGTGTGAAAATTGTGCATTTTTAGGTGATAAAGATTTTAACTTCTGTGTGTGTTTCTAAGTACATTATGTATGTTTGGTTTTACTCAAAAATATCATTTAAGTTGGGAACAAGACCCCTTGCTTTTGGAATTATCATTTTTCATAACACAATATATATAACCTTTTATATACAAGCATCAAGTTCACTGAAGATGCTATTTTTTATGTATTTTACAAAAGTAATTAAAATAAGTGATGTATTCATACTTTATTCTAGGACAATGAATATATATTATTTCAGCCAAGTATAAAATGGATGGAACTCAGGAAGTGTTAAAATAAGAAAATTTTTTATTATTTACTGAGAATAAGTGATATATGATATGATAATGTAGAAATTATGAAAACTATCATGAAATACATTTTTTTCCGTTAATATCATACGTTTGCAAATTATCACTATATGCTTGTAATCTTTGCGTCTAATTTCCTATTTTTTATAATTATAATATTGTTTTGCAAGATAACCATAGACAATCATATTAAAAATCTTTAGACTTATCAGATTATACATAACAAAAATATTTTCAACATCAATTAATTTTAATTATACAGCTTTTTCAAACGAGTAGGTTAACAAAACTTAGGAATTCAAATAAATGGAGGACCCAAATAAATTGTATTAGGGCCTAAATTTTCCATATTTAATCATATTTCATTCAAATAATTTTCCATGTATCCATATATCTGTTCTAAGATAGAAGACTAAAATTTTATCTCATAAAATGACATAGTGATTATGATTAAACATTTTACAATAGTTATGCAAAAATTTCACGGAACTAAAGATGAAATAATAGCTTGGAACGCAATTCCAATTATAATTATATTCAGCGAGGATGATGCTAACTGGAAATACACAAAACGCTGAGACGCGGATATGGAACAAACAAGTTTTAATTATTTCTTAATTCTTTGCTACCTTATAATTGCTGTCGATTTCAAACACCACTCTCAGAGGATACACCGAAAGCTACATTTTGTCAAGGTCACGCCAGGTCACAACAATATGAATCAAATTTAATTGCTGTTTCGTTAATGAAACAGCGTTCCTTACAAATTGAAAACAATAAGATGTTATTCCATTCTTTCATAATCTCTTTATTGTGGTTTTACGCTTGCAGATCAGACACGTCTCAATAAGGTGAGATTGAACAAACAGATAATTTTAACATTTGCTAATTAGTATAAATTCGTAATAGTCTTGAATTACATGATTGATTGATTTCATTGAATTATAGAATCATCGAAGTGACCTTTCTCTTATTCCTCAGACGAATATTCAAATTAAATGAACAGACGATGCATTCTTTCATTCATTAGTAATTAGAAATCTTAGTTATCTCCCTGTACGAGTAATTATTTGATAAATTCCTATTACCCTTGAAGAAAACTCTGTGAATTGATGTATTAATAGTAACAACATAATAAATTATTATAAAAGTCCAATAAAGTGGTAATCTGATCTAAAACGTCGCTAATTAATATAAATAAATCATTCATTATGTAAAGATAAGCAACCGGTGACCTCCTTGAATGTGATTTTTCCTCTGGTTTAAACGTTCTTCGATTTGGTTCTAGCTTATTCCGTTTGTTCCGGCTATGTTCTTGCTTGCTTGAGATCTCATTCAATTCGCATGTAAAACGCACTGACGCAAAACGAATGCGAATGAGAAACTCGGTCTATCGTTTGATTAAATTTATCAACTGCGATGTTAATTAAATGCTTGTTAATTGTGTTCTTAGAGTGATTTTTCAATGCTAATAATTGTCAATTTGAAATTTCCTCGTTATAAAACACTTTATAATTAATATAGTTAGTAGTGTTATTAATCAAAATATAAGCGAAAATATGATTTTGCAAGAAAGAAGGAACTGCAAATTTATATCGTAAAATTGTTACACAATTTTTATTATAAAACTTATGTGAAAAAAACTTTATTTTATACTAATTTTCTTCCTTAGGAAGAATTTTTAGACTTGACAATGTTTATGTCAATTAAATTTTCTAATTCTTTAGAACCTGTTAATTTAGTGATTTGTGTATTTGGTGTGCCTTTTGAATTGAGCTCAAATAATTTTAATTTTTTAAATTTTAGAAATGTAATTTTGATATTTTTATTACCCTGATGTGTATATATATTTCCTATTCTTGTGTAACGTTCTTTAATTCTATATTTTAACGTCCAACCCTTGTTTAAATATATTCCAAATTATTATGTTATTTGATTTTTTAATTTAGTGATCGTTTAATGTACTTTATCTGTTACACATTTTTATGCTCCTATTTTTATAAAAATCGTTTTATACATATGTAAATGCTTTTATGCTGTGTAATCCTTTTAGAAATGCAATAGCTCTATTATTACTAAAACATCTAGTTTTACTGTAGAAAATTGCAATTTTGTATAAAAAGCTATGGTAATTTCAATTCGTTTGTAGTCTTGATTTATAATATGGTAGAAAATCAGTAAATAAAGGGCTACTTTATTTTCTAGGGAATAAAGTAGCGGAAACGGAAATCAAAAATGAATTAAACAACAATTTCCATGACAACACAATGGTTTGCACATTATAAATGTCAACTGTCCACTGATATTGCCTGAGGCGTAACCGAAGTTTACAGTTTCAATAACAAAGCGTCACATAATTCTCTTGGAGTTTAAATAGCTATAATTAGCTTCATATGAAAATCATTAAATAATATCATGAATTTAATTTCTTTGGTGGTTCTGGTGATTCATTTCTTTCTCGGTTTCATTTTCAACTTATTTTGAAGGAAACTGTATTTAAAAGGAAGGCTTGAAACGTACTATAAATTAAAATGAAATTAAAATAATGTTCCAATATATAGTTATGATTAATTACAGAATGGAAATAGTAGATATGTTCGTTCAGTAATAATTAAATAGTAAGATAAATTTTTAAATATATATTAAAATATAAAGAAAAACGCACTTATCTTATATGCAGTAAGTTGACTATTACACATTTTCTCTAAACAGATTTTCACGTTCCCACGTCTTCATCAGGAAGATATTTATTTGTACATCTACAATTTCTGTCATTATATCTTATATAAAAAAGAAGATGTCAACATAATATAATAGAGCTCGTGTAGTGCTCTATTTGCCTTTGATATTCGTAGTTGTATCATAGATACATTTCGTAAAAAATATGAATTTTTCCATGCGAAAATTGTGTACATATTTCAATTGTTTCGACACTGATAAGACATATATTGAACCAAATGTACAATCAAGAAAACTACTTGCCAAACTTGGCTTATACCCAGAAAAAGTAAACTTATTGGCAGTTTTTCGACTTTTCCTATTTTGCGAATATTTCAGTCTTATTGGATATGGACAAATTGGTCATCTATATGATTATTTGTGTACGTACCTCTTAAATAATGGTATAAAAATACAAACAATTTGTTTTATTTTAGCTAATAATCCTTTCACTTTCTACGACACAGCCGATGATATCGTCGTCATTCTGAGCACTATCTGTCTTACCTTTTTATTTTCCATAGGCTCGCTTCAGGCTCCACGGATCCAACAAGTTTTTATCAATTTGTATCACATCGATCCAGATATTGGCAAAACACCTGGAATTGAAGCACTTGAATATTTTGCCACCAAATTTGCCAATTGTCTAGTTGCTGCTTTTACTTGCACTGGTTCAATCTCCTTCGTTCTATACTTCTTGCAAGATTGTGAACCTGACGAGAGGTCAGCATGTGGTTTTATCTTTGAACCCTATCTGCCATATGTCGACATCTTCAATAAACCCGGACGCCAAATATATCTATTGTGTCAGTGTTTATCTAGCTATTCGGGAGGTTGTGCAATAATGCTTTTTATTTTACAAACGGTACACATCAATGAAGTTATAATATTGCACATGCATCATATGGTAAGGTTGGCTCAACAAATTTCGAGGATTGATTCTCGTGCAAAAAGAAGAAATCAAATTAAGATAATCGTGCGCTTTCATTACCTTCTTATCAAGTAAGTAGATATATTTTCCTAATAAGCACATTATATCATTGGTCGTGATTGCAAATGATAATGTAATTTTATATCGGACTAATGTCCGGTTGCACAAAAGTTAATTCATGATTAATCAATGATTAATTGTAAATGATGTACATGTAAATGATAATCATAGATTAGTTGATTTCAGCTTTGTGCAACCGGGCATAAGACTAATAGTTTTTAAAAATTGTATTTTCGCTGTGTAATCTAAAATTTATTTTTTTAGGGAAAATGATGAATTCAATGAAATGTTCAAATATGGCTTCATGTGTCATATCCTTATAACACCTTTGTGCCTGAGTATTATACTTTATCAATTATTAGGTCGGGTAAGTAAACAAAGCAACAATCTTTTGATCGAAAACTGCGTAATGCCTCGGGAAACTCCTAAAACAAATATTATTCGATCAATGCTCTCATCGGTTTTGAAATTACGGGTATTGATAGTCCTTGTAAGTTGATAACTTGCGATGCGGTAATAAACGAAATTTGAAAAATAACTGGTTAATCTAATGGATCATCGAAGAAAGTTGGTCTATATTTATATCAGGGCTTTGAACCGTAACCGAACCGAAACCGATAACCGAAAAAACCGTTATTTTTACTGGCAACTGAACCAAAAAAATCGGATTACTCTCGAGGCCCTTTTCTTCGGGGTTTCTGGGATATTCTGGGTGCAGGCAAATGTAAAAAAATGTGTTCAACTAGTGTTTATTGTTTGTTTATACACTTCACTATACCAATGAAAGAAGGTCGTGCCGAGGACTGCAACGAAAACCGAAAAAAAAAACGATATTTCAGTCGGAACGAAAACCGCAACAAAACCCATATCTTTTTGAAAAGTTGAACCGGAATAATATTATTTAGAAGAACTTGTTTAGATTATAAGATTTCTATACGAAAAAGTGATTATCATAAAGCTCGCTAAATTTATTTCAGGAAATAATGTTATCATCAATTGTGCATTTACTCAGTTATCTCGTAACTGTAATTTTTAATTGTGTCAGCGCGGAGAGATTGAAAAGTGAAGTATGTATAACGAATCGATTTCTTGTCGACACACACATAATATTTTTCTGCTCATTCCGTTTCAGAGTGAAAAACTTGCGGATGACATTTACAGTGCAATCAATTGCGATGGTGATATTCAAACGCAACGGGATCTGATATTGATTTTGCAACGATGTCAGGCACCATTAATGACACAAATTGGAGAATTTGGATATGTAGGACATATTCTAATGATAGATGTAAACAATCTTGTTTTGTTCCTTATGTACGTTTGCTAAACTATAGCTTGGATTTCAGATGTATAAATCTGTTTTTTCAACGTTGACAGTACTGCAACAAATTAAATAATTCTTTGTAATATCGTGCACAATTTCACATTAACTTAAGTGTTATCTATTTTAAGCACATTATAATCTACACGCCAAATTGTATTTGAGATGATACATTACACCTACGCCCATTTTGTAAAAGTTTGTAAAAGTTGTTGTAAGTTGAACAGTCTTAAGTTGGAAGTAGAAGAAGCAAGTCGTAAGTTGAAAGTCGAAGTAGTAAGTCGAAAATCGGTTGATAGTTGAAAGTTGTCAATTAAAGCACATTTAAACCAAAGCAATTCTTTTCCTCACTCGATCCCGAAATTATCGCTGCTGCCATTACAATTGGCAGTAAAGAAAATACTATATTAATAATTGAATTTTTTTAACAAATATAGTGCTACACAACTTGCTAGATATTGTTGACTTATTTTGCATTAAATCAACCTTCAAAAAGTAAAATTATCACACTTTTATCAAAATCTTCAGAGAAAATGCTTCAGTTTACGACCCAGAAAATAAAAAAATAATGCGATTTTAAATTTTTTGAGAAAATTATTTTCTTTTTAGGAAACACATTTTGAATGAATAATTTCTTTCAATAAAATTTAAAATGTAGTTCTAAATTCAATTAGTAAGGTAACCTAAAGTAGTCAAATCTACGCGATATTATAAAAAATCAACGTCTGATCCTTCATCTTCAAAAGTAGTTCGTTCGAAAATATTGTATCAATTTCATTATTAAAATTCATATCATCCTTATGCAAAATTTAAGATCAGATATCATAGTATGAAAATACAACTCTTTGATTTTCGAAATTTCTAAGAACGAACTTCATATCTCAAGTTGGTTTTGAAGATATTCCATTTTGGTTGAAACCATTTTTAGTTTTGTATTACTAAATTTAAATGCATAGATCGAAACATAAAAATGTGATCTTTTTTGCGTTTTTTAATCATGAAAATCGGCCCAGTAGTTTTCAATTTGCAATGAAAATAATGTCATAATGAAATTTATATAGGGATTCGAACCGGAAACAGATAGTGATTTATCTGAAAAAAAAGCAGAGCTAAATATTTTTCAAAAATTTTCATATCTCCGAAAATAATTAACCGATTCGGATGCTCTAAACTGTATTGTCAAATTTTAAATGTAAATTAGTTTACCTAAAATGCAAAATTTTTAATTTTGTCGCTCATGATTTTTTTCTACATGGTGCCTAAAGAAGTTTCCATTTTAAGAAATCTAAATGTATACCATAAACCAAAAAGTCAGCGATTTTAGTTATAGGCCCCAATAATTTACAACTTATTTTTATGCAGCTAAGCGAATAAAAATATTATGAGGATTTTACGAAAATGCCGATAATTAATGTAGGTTTGGATGATGAACAAATATTTAAATTAACATCATTGACATTGTAGAACAGAATTTAAATTTTCATATGTTTTCTAGTTTTCATAAATAATTACCATACAATTATCATAAAAAATACGTCACTTTATATCGTTCCATTCGAAATGCTCAAATGTAGTCTTGTTACTAATTTACGATTCCACCACGCAAAGCAGTGTTTAATAAAAGTTGTGCAGTGTATATTTTATTTAAAAGAATTATTTGATATCAGACTAAGGCGAGTTATAAGCCATATTAAAAATGAATGTTTCTTTTTGCATAGCAGATCGGGAATATTAATAGGTCATAATGAGGAATTTTCGAGCAGAATTATGATTAAGAGATCATTATTAGTGAATGTAACTCCACGATGCTGAGTATATTGTTTGCCCCCTACCATCTCGCAATGTATTCGATTTGCAATTGTAATTCGCCTCTTAAAAGCCAATATCGTCAGTGTATTGAGTGGTAATTGCTCCAATACTCATTCTTGTCATCGTCCGGTGCAGATCACTTGGAGAGTTCTTCGTCAGTGTCAATTTGGTGATGAGTTTAAAGTCGGTGCGTGCGATCGCTTAGAAATCACTGCGTGGTGCTACTCATTGTCTTCGTGTGAATTATGGCATTGATTTCGCAAAACGAAAGGAAAATGTATTTCCTGTTGGAGTCGCTCATCGGGCTATTGTTGGTGTGCGCTGGTGGATTTGTGCAAGGCATTGATGAGCATCGCACGGAGAACATCTCTGCCAACAAGCAAACACGTCCGAATATAATTGTGATCATTGCCGACGATTTGGTGAGAGATTTATAGGTGTAATTAAGACCTAATGCTCATTCGATAATTGCGCCTTTATTGCGCTTTATGCCAATGCTAACCGCTGATAGCATCGCGAATCGTATGCAAAACATTCGCGTAAAACATAATCCAACGTAGATGAACGATAAATTGATTTAAGGATTTGGAATAAAATAAAGATAACAAATGGGAAATATGTGCAACTAGCCGAAAAGCTATAATTTGCTGCTTCCTTCATGCAAATGCCATTTCCGCTCTTTATTTCTTTGTTTTCGTTAATTCAATTAGATAATTTGCATAACAATTGCTTTATAATCATCGAGTAACGAGAATCTTAGATACAACAAAAAATACTAAAAATTCTTAAACTTAATCTGATTATGTAATCAGCAGATGTAATTTATAATGGACTCCCAAAAAAAGATGCACAACAAATAATTTCCTTATATGAAAAATGATTGAGACGCTTTTTGGGAACTTGATTTTCAATGATGTGCAAAATTGCATCACTTCCTTGATGCAAAATAAAAAGTCAACAAGATAAAAACCTGTTTTGGACCTGCAGAAATGAAAGTGAATTAAATAATCAGCATTTAGTATTCTTATTCCCAATCAAGTTAAGTAAAAATATAAACGTACAATAGGTTCGCGAAAAACATACTATTGTTTATTATAACATCTGACCAATATCAATTAATGTTGAAAAAAAACCATTAAATTAATTAATGATATAAAAGTATGATTTTTTATTATTGGCACAAACTTGTAGAAAATACAAATTTGAGTTAAAATAATTGGAAAATATTTCTAGCTGACAACAAGTCCTTAATAATTAATTGAAAAGTATATAGATATTTAAGAATAAAAATTATATTTCAAGAGGAAAAATAAATCATTTGATCGAAAATTAAATGTTATTGTACAACAAAATGGGAAATTGTGGAAGAATATTTGAAACTTTAAATTAATGAAAGAAATTACTTTTTAAAATTTTATTTTATAATGGTGATAATTAAGTAAGTGTACTGTCTTTTAAGAAAACAGAAACAACAATTAATTTCAACAACTTTGCAACCAATGAACAGGAAATTTGCCAGAAGGCACTATGGTAAAATCACTTTCAATCTTTTTAAACTTTTTTAGCAAAGCAAGGTCAATTAAAAAATACTTTGAAAAGTCTTCAATCAATATTTTTTATGATTTTATTGATTACTTTTGTTACTTAAAATTATCTACCAATCTCACATCTCTTTCATATTAAAATAATTCACTTTGTTATTATCTAGTTATTATTTACTTGTCAATCAGTGGAATTCAATCAATTCCTTATAGGTCAATCAACAAAAAATTCAATCAATCGTGAAGGTTGGGTTACCAAATTGTTATCGAAAATAAAACAAATCAATCAGTACACGCGCAACGCATTTATAGATTTGTGGTTTTGCTTCTATTGCTCACTTTATTTTAGTTTTCAATTGTATTTCTAGTCCTTTTCAAACTGATGGATTTGTATTGATTTTGGAGTAATAGAATTGCGATGGTTTTTTTAAGTAATGGAACAATTCGAAGATGACTTTTAAGAAGATGTCATGGATCACTAATCAGTGGCAAACAAATTCTGAAGTATTTTGTTGCCCTGGTTCCACTAGAATGTTTTTGCTTCATAAAAAACTTCAATTGTTGCAGAAAACTGCAAATCATTAACTCAAATACTATTTTATCACGGTCTAGGTGTAGGAATCTAAATCTAAATCCAGTGATCACAAAGAGAAAAATCTGAATTACTTATATTAAACTCGAATTATTGCATTGCTTAATTATACTGGCTTTGTTTATGAACAAATTTTGGGAAATTATTTGTCACGCAGAAATTTAAAGATAATAATAATTCTCGATGGTCTATAAAGAAATTAACATTATTTCACAAACCATCTTAATTGCAATGATAAATACAAAATGTTTCATTATTCCAGAAGTCTCCCATGAAATATATAAAACTTAACATTATATTTTCGAGTATTGTAATGAACAAATCCTTGGACAGTTCACGTGTCAACTCCGTCTCCAATAATTTTTCTGTATAAAATTAAAGGCCTGTTATATCTTCTAATAATGATGATTTTTTTCGAAGAAATGTAACAATGCTTTCAATTTTGAAGTGCAGTTGGACAACTTCCCTTTCCGATAGTCCCAAAACCCCAAATGCTAAAAAATGCACTTTCAAATGATGGGTGTTGATTTGTATAATATTTTCGCTTATTTAATCCATAATATAAAATTGCAATAATACTTTGTTAAATAATTCTTCAGTGAATTCTCTTGGTTATTTAAACTAGATTTATTATTTGCATCAGAAATTTACAAAATACAAATGTAAACATATTTTTACGTTCATACTAATTTGAATCGAATATCTTGATGTTTTACGTAGTGTATAAATGATTAGTATTATTTTAACAACAATTAAGATTCTTTATAAATATTTAATTTGGAATATCCCAGAGTTACGTATCAGGTTTAAGTTTTAATTAACATTCTCTTGATTAGCAGCAAGTCAGCAGTAATTAAAGCTATTACTTACGGAGTGCTTGAGATATCTCGATGTTTGCGGATATCGGAGATTAAAATAAATTCAAAAATATAAGGTAATTTCTCTTCCTATTTCTGTTTGTACAACGTTGTGCTAGGAAATTGATTTATAGTTACAATTTTTGGAGTGGAAATGCTGGGAAAGTAAATTTGATAATATTTTGTCGTATTAGATCGTAAAATATTACAACTTCAAAGAATAAAATATGCATGAAAGTTAAAGGACTATTGCATTTGGTTAAAATCCAATTTTTTTTAACTTTGCTACTGTTGAGTTACTGACTTTTGAATCTTTTCACATATTATCACATTTTATTACATATCTAACATTTATAAGGAGTTCCAGTGTCTTCAAAATTCAAATGTTGTTATGATGAATAAAGCACAGAACTTTTCAAATAAATGGCAAATCAGAAAGTATGGATTGCAGGTCAAATTAGTAAATTTTAAGTCAGCAGCAATTGTAATTATGATTTATTATATGTAATTCAGTTAACTTTAATTATCGTAATTCAGATTTTGCAAACTTATAGCAAAAGTCTAATATCAGAATCGATTAAAGATATATCAGTTTAGTCAAACGTAATTGAGAATACATCGAAAAACATTCAGAAGATATTAAATACAAATCAGATGAGTGTCACAATTTGTTAAATAATAATTCAGTTTTCTGCATAGGTAACATCAGAATATTAATATTAATACCTAGTGAATCGACTTATTTAACTTTCTCAAGTTTAAAAGACAGTAAATACTATTTTATGAATCAGAATAACATGTATAGCATTCTGAATTAAAAGTGATGTTTTATGCATTTGAGATTGAAATTTAACGCTTTCTGAATTACAATTGAAAAAGAAGTAAAATTTATCTTATTCATTTTAGATTGTCGCTTGAAGTATATTTTGATATGATAGTACAGTGTAGCAAAGTATTTGCCAAGGTTACAATCTTGGTCCAATGAGACCTTAAAAGTTTTCTAAACTAAGCTTTACTGTAGAAAAAATACTAAATAAATAATAATTGTTTGATATTTAACTGACAGATTTGAGCTGTGATTAACTTGGCAACAAATTTAATTAGAAATAATTCAAAATTCGGACTTTCAAATTGGGCATATTATTGGGCAGTATGTTAGAGAGGAAATATGAAACCTACAAATTTCTAGGTGTTGTAGGTCTTGTTCGCTTTCCATATGCATCCTCTATAGTTAATTTATTCGTGCTCCTAAATGAAACGCACTTGAAACTTTGCTGCGAGTTAACTTTTTCAACTGATTTGCACCTTATTTGCATGACAGGGCTTCAACGATGTGAGCTTCCACGGCAGTAACGAGATTCCGACGCCGAACATTGATGCATTGGCCTACAATGGTGTCATCCTCAATTCTCATTACACTCAAGCACTGTGTACACCGTCGAGGGCCGCCTTCCTCACCGGCAAATATCCCATACATTTAGGTACGTGTAGGCTGTAGGCTAATTCAACCGTCACCACAGAGGCAACCGCCTCCTGGTGCAAACATGACTCCAGCGGAGGTATTCGGCAAGTGGAATAATTAAATGAAAAATGAAGAAGTGATTAAAAAATGCGCTGAAAAGTGAACTGGGGAAAATATGCATGTTTTCTACTTTTTCCGTTAGCACGCTCCAATTACAGTGGACACGTTGGAGGTTGATAAGGACGTGTTATCGATCCTTGGTGGATGATGCATTGTGGTAAATGAATGAGGCTTCTGCATCGCTTAATTTGCATACCGGTGCAAATTTCCTCATGCCACGTGGAGAAAATACGATTAGACTCGTATTTATTTCCAGTACCTACATTTGCTGAGCATATTCGATTACACCCAAATTAAAGCCTTCTTGTTTGCGAATATATGAATATCTATCATCATTTACCTAAAATATTGGGTTATTCGGAAAGTACTTTCGTTTTTTTTAATGAACGTCAGTTTTTGTATATTATACGAATATTTTATTAAATTATGTATTGACGATTCTGGTCCAATACCATTTGCCAACATTCACTTCTTCATCAGCTTCAACTGAGCTTTCAGAAGGTGGTGCATCTTCGACATTAAAATTACCAAAACGAAATTTGGCGATCCAGTTCTGGCACTGGCGTACTATCGACACTCCTTCTCCAATTTCTTTCTGGCTTGAACATCTTTTTTACCCTCTCTGTAGTAAAACAGTAAGATATGTCGAACAATCTGCTTATCGCTCTCTATGTTTAAAAGGGTTCGAACCAAAAACTACTGTGTAGAATTAATTTTTCACACACAAACCTTGCTTTAAAAGCTGTCAAAAGCTGGGCTTCGAACCGTAATCGAACCGGAAAACGATAACCGAAAATACCATTATTTTCTCCTGGAACGAAAACCGGAGCTGAACCGAAAAAAATATCGGATCATTTCATTCTTGATACCCTTTTTTTCTGGATACTCTGGATTTAGGCAAATGTAATCAATTGCTTTAAACCAGTGTTTATTGTTTGTTTACATACTTCACTATTATATAGAAAAAAAGTTATCTGGTATTTTCATTTTTGCCGAGATTCAATTTAGGAAAAGGGCTTCATTGAGAAAGAGATAAGAGATCATATGCAAAAGTTGTATATTTAATTCGATTTCATAGATAAAAAGTTTCTGTAACGAAAACCGACACCAAAAAAAAACATTATTTCGGTCGGAATGAAATTGAACCGAAACGAAAACCGGAACGAAAAGAATATCGGTTCTAAGCCCTGGTTGGATGATATAAAAATTATAAGATTAAGAGTGAAGTGGGGTGCAAAAAATACAACTAAATCCTTATAGGAATGCAACATTTGGTTATCCTGGAACCAGAACCTTGGGGGTTACCATTAGGTGAAACACTCCTTCCCGAACATTTGAAACGCAATGGCTACAGAACACATGCGATTGGAAAATGGCATCTTGGATTCTTCAAGAAAGCGTACACCCCAACCTATCGAGGTTTCGATTCACATTTTGGTTATTGGCAAGGAATGCAAGACTATTATAATCATATGGTTCATGCAACGGTAAGTAAATTAGAACTGCCTTAAATTCCTTAAGGATTCATTGATTGTATTTTTATTAATTTCATTCATTTATTTTCAACATTTAGTTCACATCCGAATTTGGATACGACATGAGGAGAAACATGTCCGTAGATTGGTCAGCACAGGGCAAATATTCAACAACTTTGTTCACTGAAGAGGCTGTCAAACTAATTCACGAACACGATACATCTGATCCAATGTTCATGTATCTCTCACATTTAGCTCCACACAGTGGTAACGATGCTGATCCTCTTCAAGCACCCGATGAAGAAATTGCCAAGTTTAGCTATATTGAAGATCCAGAAAGGCGAATTTATGCAGGTAGAATTCAAACAAACATTTCCGACTGAAAGTATGATTTTATTTATTTAAAGCCATGGTCTCAATGCTTGATCGAAGTGTTGGTGAAGTGGTAACTGCATTGCGAGAGAAGCACATGTTGGAAAACTCCATTATTTTATTCATGTCTGATAATGGTGCGAAAACTTCCGGCATTCATTCAAATCATGGTTCCAATTATCCACTAAGAGGGGTATGTGATTGAATCAATATTCACTCTCTAAAAGACAACTTTTCTTTATAGAAAATTTATTTTTATAAATTTGTGATTGTTTTAGTTGAAAAATACACCATGGGAAGGAGCGATGCGTTGTGTCTCCGCAATTTGGAGTCCATTAATTAAAAATCCCCAACGGGTATCAAATGAAATGATGCATATTTCAGATTGGTTACCAACCTTCTTTACGGCAGCAGGTAACTATTGAATTTCAATAAGCCTCCCGTGGAAATTTGTAATTGTTTTGTTGGGTCTAGGTCTAAACTCAAGTGAAATTGGTCCCATTGACGGAAAAGATCAATGGCATGCAATTTCCGAAGGAGTGTCCAGTCCCAGGCAAGATTTAGTCTACAACATTGATGACGTTTGGAATTATGCTGCAATACGTCAGGGTGATTGGAAATACGTCTATCGTACCACAAAGTATCGCACAGATTTATGGTACGGGATGCCTGGTAATCAGTCACATTACAAGTACACTTCTAATGATGTGCTGCAATCGAAAACATCCATCGCCCTAAATGGGCTTACAACCTATCGACAAATTCAGGCAGGGCCATCAACGACAAGTAAGCTTTTAACAGCGGATATGATTGAAGATTTGCGCAAAGCTGCGACATTGCAATGCAAGAATGTCAGCGATGAAGAAGCAATGGCTCATAAATGTGACCCATTGGTCTCACCTTGTCTTTTCAATATTCGGGACGATCCCTGCGAGCAAATCAATTTGGCCAATGTTCGTCCACTGATGTTGCTCAACTTAGAAGAAGCTCTGTTACAGGTGAAGAAAACTATTGTACCTCCAATAAATGTACCACGAGATCCGAATGCAAACCCGAAGTATTGGAACGGTACGTGGACGAATTGGCAGGATATGGATGTAATTCAGGTTGTCATATTCGAAGATTTCTTCACACCTCTGAATATCATCTTTTTAACTCTTGGTATTGTGTTAGTACTATTCACTCTAGCTTGTATAATTATCTTCATGAAGATCAAACAATTGAAAAACAAGGATTACCAAAAAGGTAATGCGGAAGATCCAGGAAGTTAAGTGATCCATTAATTTTTCAGAAAATTAACTGTGAATTACTTGATAAGCTGAAGGATAGGTACTAATTTATTGTATGTTATTTCCAATCAAGTTTCCAATTACAAACTCCAATAATTTTATAGCAATAAAAAAGTAACACTGACTCCCCTGAACTCACATTCTTAGTTGAGTTTAAATGGGATGATCAGTTATAGATCAAAATATATAGAAGTTAACGAAAATATATAATGACAAGCATCCTAATATGTGTATATAAATTAAACTGTAACACTTGATGATTTTTGGGTGCATGAGCAACTAGAATAAAGTTGATCATGTGCTAAGTATGGATTTATTAATTTTCGCCCATACAGCCTTTGAGAATGTCATTTTTCTGAAGGTCTAATTTTGGTAAATCCAAAAAATATAAAAATTCTGTCTGATTCTTTATGGATTTTTATGATTCTGCATAATATTTGAAATGCAGAATTTATTTATTTTTTTTAATTCATGTTGAGTTTCAGTAGTTTGCCTTTTCAGTGGTAATTTTATTCCTAAATGCTGCAAGTCTGATAGCCCAGAAAAAATCCACCAATTTGGCTTGAAATTACAGCAACAATTTTATCGTGCGCTCTGGGACGTTCGGCAACTATTTATATAAATTCAATGCATTTGTTCAATTCTACATGATCAAGGTTTCTTTTTGAAAGCCACGATGTTTGCGTTATGTTTCTATTGCATCCCATAATTTTGTTTTTAGTTAATCAAGTAAGCACCGTTGGATTAAATAATAAATTGAAAGGCCATCTATCATTGAGAACTTCAAATAACAAGAGCGATTTTGCGTACGATAAGTTGCCTAACCTTATATTAGTCATTTCAGTCAATAAAAAGTATCACAATCACATTACCGATAAATGATTATTATCTGAATATCTTATGTATCAACAATACCATCATTATTATATCATGACTTAAAACGACGATTAATAAGCACAGAGTAAGTGGCATCATTCATTATTTCAATACATTCACTTTTTGTTTAATTTTAGGATGCAACAACAGCTGATTATATTTATAATCATTGCATTTGTTTTGTTGCTCTTTGCAATCTCGATTCAAACATGTTTATTTATTGTTATAACATTGATAGCATTTGTTCTTGGAGTTATATTAGTTGTTTGGGTCTATGTAATGTTATCTTTAAATCATCGTACTGGAACTGCCATTGAACATATACAGAAAGGATTAAATCATTTCCATGCAAAGCTCATGGTTCGTATTGATGGAATTATGATATATTTACAGTACACTAATTGTTTTTCTTAACAGCATGATTATGATCTTTCTCCAAAGCCAAGTGACTATTTACCAGTGGTTCTAGGAAGGACAATTGACCATCTGCTTCAACAAGTTATTGATTTTTTCATTCGGGATTTTATTGATTTTTATATCAAACAACATGCNACAACATGCTTTTGCACCTCCTAATTTGTCTGATAAAATTAAGGAGGATATCTGGGGTGCTGTACTGAACATGCATGATCGCTTATCCAGAGTTGATCATATCTCTATGTTGGCCTGTAATATGGTTGAGAAAGTTACAGCCTACTTTGCAAAAGTTCGAGACTCCAAAGCAAATGCTAGGTATACTTATTTATTACACAATATATTTTGAAATAATTTATTTCCATTGTTGTAGCCATGAAAAAATTACATTCAAGCTCTCTCCTTATATATTGTACCAAGAGAAAGAAGTAGAGCATCTGAGGAGGATATCGGAAATGTTTATTATGTTTCTGCTTCCAAGAAGCTACTCGTTGCCACCGGCGAAATACTTTTTGCGTGAGGTACTGGCAAATAAGATGCTTTATAATTTAATTGACACAATCACAGATCCAGATTTTTTCAACCAATATGTAATCTCTTACATTGAATCACAGAAGGTTTCAAATCTTATTCACAGCAAAAGTTTTGAAAACGCAAATACATTTGAAGATTTTATGAAGATGATACAAAAGACGGATGACGTAAAAATGCTAAAAAGCTACCGCTATCGCATTGTGAATAAAATCATGCAGGCCACTACTTTGCAAAATATGAAAC
>JARJDZ010008917.1:0-17698 GCA_030264555.1 Aleochara sp. GC000083 | reverse complement strand
TGCATTGAACACCAATAACAAACTTTTACTTTTATCACTTAAATATTAGAAAATTCGAATTTCGGTTTTTCAAACTCTTCTGAATGGTTTCATAAAAATTACATTATGTAATTATTTTTTGTAAATGATAATTAACAAATTTTCGTGAAGTATTCAAGTTTCACTAATCAAGGCAAAAAATGACAGCTAATTCCGTGTGTTATTTGGTTACATTTTTGCTGATAATTGTTACTATTTTCTACATAAAAATATACTGTAGACTTGCAATTACCATCTGCTTAATATTCAAGAGAAAATTATTTGTTTTGATTATAATACATATTATTTACCCTCTTGATCTGTTTGGTGGTAAATGAAAGCTTAAATGAAAGATTTAAATATATTATCCTTGCATACAGTTAACAATTGATTATATTTATCCCATGATTAAAATTATGCCGGATTTCTACAACGTCATTAATTTCTAAGATTTAGTGTTAATATAAAATTGTATAAATAAATCCTAATAAATCCTAATCGATAAGGATGCATGCATTAAAAAAAGTAAAAATCAATAGACTATTACAAAATTTTATTTAAATATGGCATCAAATTGCAAATTTCAGTTTCATCAATCCAATGTGTTTATTGCATATCAATAAAATAGAATAATTGCTCTTTTTTACAAGTTTTCTAAACAACATATTGTTGATTTTCAATTACAAAGCAAACACAAATTCTGCAACGTTTAAAAATGTTAGTGCATTAGTAAAATATCTTGCAGTACCTTTTCTTTGGAATGAATAGTTATATCGTTGAATAATTATCCTGCAAACTCCAACGAAATAAAAACGAAAATTCTTCGGCATTGTTTGGTAAAACAACAATTGCAGAATTACCCCATTGTTCTGGAAGCGAACGTAAAACCATCCCTCTTCCCAGGCACCATAAATAAACAATAATAATCAATTTGAAAGGGTTACAATGTACTGTATATTGCACAGTTTATATTGCAGTTTGTAGCCATAATATGGCGAATCTTTACTGCTGCACGCTGCAAACAAGTAAGTGCGCGTTGTGTACCCAATGCGTACGTGCGACCGTTGCAAACGGCTTGTTTCCGGCGTGGGGCGGCTGTGGGGATGGTGGTGGTGCGGATTTGTGAGATAAGAGTGCCGCCGCCCCCATCGCCGGCCGGGAAATTTGCTCGAATTGAGTGCAGTTCGCAAGCGAGTGCCCATGCACAATGTAAACATTCTGGACGGTCGAGAGAGGCGAGTGGTGTCCTCCCTGCTGACCATATGCCAGGTTTTCATCAGACCATGCGCGCCTGACGGTTCCTGATTCTTGCCCAGCGACGCGATTATCGCTTCAAAAAGGACAACAGCGACGTAAATCCCACCTGCTTTGCTCAACTGCATATCGAATATTATCGTTGCCGGACATTCCGGATAAGTTGCTTCGCCGGCGAAATTGTATTATTATTATCGGCGCTGTCGCAATGCCACCAAGAGTCCTAATTAATATTCCATGCTCAGCCAAGGTCTCGCGATTGCTTAATTAACTTGTTCGCTCAAGGTTTCGGGGATAATTAAATTCGAAGGGATTCGTTATTAATTGTGAAAATAAAAGGTTAAATTTTGCTTCCTATGGTCTTTCATTTATAGGGACCTAAAGGCTCATCATAATTCTTTGATTGTCTTCATAATCACTCTTATAATCGTTCCTTTTAATTTCTAGGAAAATTTAAAATTTTGAGCTTTAGTGTAAAATGTATTCTTACAAAAGCAAATTTTTTAAAAATCAAAAATGAGAAAGTAATTTTCTTACTTAAATAGATAAATGTGTTTCACAAACGAAAAATGTAATTTTAGTTGAAAAAAAATGATATCTTAAAAAACTCATTATGATTTCACGATATTTCTCATTAGTTATTGTACAATCTGCTTTTGTCCCGAAACAAAAAGTATATAAACGTATGAAAAATGATTTCCAATCAAGTAGTAGGAATTAGCCGTTTCTAGATCAATGTACACGTCAACTGCACCTTATACCCTAAAGAATGAGCGTGCAGTAACGTATACCTTGATCTAGAACCGGCTGATTCCCCCTACTCTTTGATTTTACTTCTGACTAAAATGAAAGATAACTAACTTTTGTTCTTCTTTTAGGCTGTTAACGGGACGCACCACAAAACGGAAGAATATGGCCGCCAATTCGGTGGCAACCGAGCAAAAGGCGTCCAAGGTGCTCGGCATCGTTTTCTTCACCTTCGTGCTTTGTTGGGCACCGTTCTTCATCCTCAATATGGTCTTCTTTGTGCAGTGGAAGGTGCCAGAATATGTGGTGGTCGTTTGTCTGTGGCTGGGATACGTCAGCTCAACCATCAACCCCATCATCTACACCGTCTTCAATCGCACGTTTCGCGCCGCATTTATCCGGCTCTTGCTATGCAAATGTCAAAGGTAACTAACACCAACTAATACAACTAACCCACTAAAATATTTGAGCTAGATTACCAAAGTAGTAAAGAAGAGGGTAGGGTGCAGTACCAGATTAAGAGTGACAGAGATCCGTATATAAGTATCCTTTTCCTTTAGCTATATTTTTAGCTAATTTTAGTTTTGATCACATCTCCTGAATCTGAGTGTTTTGCATTTCTATCCTTTATTTTAAATTTCAAGAGGTATGTTTTATCTTAGACGTCTGAATATATTATAACTATCTCAGCTGAAGTTTATCCAGCTGGGCCAAAACTAGAGACTTCTTATTTCAATATTTTAAGATTTTAAACCCAATTCAGTTCATCTTATTTTGTTTTTAGATGTTTAAATTAATTTAAACTGAAAAGATTTTGTCTGTCCCCTTCGCAATCATTATGAAATAGAAGTGGTAGAAGTGTCAGCAAATTGTAGGACTTGATAAGCATTTTCCAAAAATATATGGGTTCCTGCCCTTTGGGCAAAGGGAAGAGCTGAAATCGCATTAAAAAAATTGAAAAAAGTTGATAGCGTAAATAGCGATATAAAATTCTTAAAATCAAGTGTTAAAATTTGATTAATAACAACTCAAAAAATGAATGTAGCACTTCTATTCCATAAGGATTATCAGGAGTTTATATCTTTTTTTACGTGAAACTAATGTATTTATTCCATATTTGTCCGGATACCATCAATTATCCGTAATTGGCAAATCAACACGTCTCAAATGCCATTGAATTTTATTAAGATACCAAATTATGCATCAAAAGGGGTGAACACTAAAAATAGAGGGAAGATTTAATTTATTATAAAACTAAGTTTGCAGATACCAATTAAACATGGTAACATACCAAACATTATTTATTATATTAAATACATAGTTTTTATGGTAATGTTATGTTATCTTATTTATTATCAGTTCATTCAAAAAATACACTAGTTTAAACTGAAATGTTAATGAGTGTACCACTTCTATTCCCAAAGGATTATCTGGTGGGTAATCTTTATGGAATAGAAGTAATAATTCACTCGTTTTTTAATTTGATAAAATGTGTTAAAGTTTGATTTTATGTATATTGTGTATGTTATCAATTTTAAAAATGAATAGTACACTCGATTCTATAAGGATAATCATGGTTACAGTGACTTTTTTAAACTTAGAATAATACAATTTTGCATATTTTCTGGAATATTCTTAATTATCAAATCATCGTTTCTTGTCGATATCAGTGAATTATTACTAAGAAAATATCATAAAAGGATAAATACTAAAAATAGTGAAAATGTTAAACTGTCAAAAGCACTCATATTATTTAGGTTAAAAGCAAATCCTTATTTTTCCTTGGAAATTTTACCATCAGGTATTCTCAGCAACTTCCGGTATACCTACACTTTCATGACCTTATGGAAATAAGGATATACCATAATCCTAGAAAAAGGAGTTTGTAACTACTTTAATATTATTATTTTAATATTATCCAACCTTATCTCTGGCCCTGGTAATCTGGCACTGTACAAGCATTGAATTTTGATACAACGTCACTAGGAATGTGATCAAAATGAAGATGCACCCTACCTCGAAAATTTCAACCGTCTATTATTATGCATGCCCATATCGAACCAAGTACAATGGATATGGTGTTTTAGTTGCCTCTTCTTTTTCTCTACCGTATATCTCTACCATTTGTTTTGCGCACGCCACAACTCCATAGGTTATCGAGACCTGTTAGATATAGATCCGTGAACGAGAACCGTGGGGCGGCAAGTCTCTGCACGCCATCGGCGCTGCCGCTGGCGATCAGCTTGCAGGGAACGCCGCTGCTGACGCCCGCCTCCACCGAATCCTCCTACATGGTCGTCACTCGCACGCCGTCTGCCAATTTTCGCGAGCATAACGACACTTATCAGGATCACGATTGCTAGGCACGCACGTGGAGCGCGCACGCACGAAGAAGCCACCCCAACCACCCCAATGGGACACAACCATGCATCCCTCCATGGCCTCGAACCCGAACCCGTCTTCGGCCGGGGATTGATGAACTACAAAACTCAATTGAATGGCAAACACGTTGATAGATACATGCGACATATCTCATCTCATGTCTAAGAACCGAATTTATTAATTAAATCAAGCTCGAATGAGTTGCACCAAACCTTATACTTCTTGTACGATGTACGTGTGTAACTCAAGCTGAACGAATCAGTATTTTTATGGTATATAAGAGAGAAATTCATTCCCGTGGGGAATTTATCTACGAACGTCACCAATAAGCAGAAAATCTAATATTATAACACAGATAATAAAGATGAAATATTCACCAGAATTCTATCCTATGTATGTACAAACGTTATCGATGTTATATAAGGTTATTTATTTTTAGCCACTTTTACATGTCAAAACTACTATTTTTCAATACTCAACTACTCTGGATATTCGTGGACAACAAATTAATGCATAATAATTATCATAACAGAAAAACGTGATAGCTGTAACAATTGTATTTGCATATTTAAACTTGAACATTCCCTATGGCGTAATTTATTAATAATCATTGCTTATTAGCATATTCCATAATTGGGCTCTCAATTATATAAATTATACCAAAGCATTACACATGCTTATTTGGATAATGAGAGCTTTCTGGCATTCACTTCATTTTTATGCCAATAAATGTTACCGTAATAATAAATGCATGGGAACTAATCATCGTTAAAATTAATAACTAATGCAAGTATTGACAATCCTCTATTGATATCTATTATCCAACCTGTTTGCTATGCTTGCCAGGGAATACAATGCCAAAGTACTAGATAATTTACAATTAGCTCATAAAACGTAAATTTCTTCTATTTATTACCTAATTTTCAACTAATATGCTCAAATAATTTGATTTCAAATTATGAAACGCAATATTATTTATTTACTTTCATTAACGTTGATTAATGAACATTCATATTATTCCATAAATGTATGATGAAATGTAATTAATAGGTGATGCCTATTTTAGTGTAGAAATGAAACAACAATTACGAGTGTGTAATTATTTAAAATTAATGTGATGTTAAAGAATGTAACATAAATTGTCCTCGCTCCCATAAAAATCCTCCCCATTAATTTAATAATAAGTGTGTAAAAAATTGTAAATTTTATGTACATGGATGAATAGAATAATGATAACTATTTATGTTAAAAGACAAACAAATTCAAGTTAATGTTTAGCTTGTTCTTGAATAAACGTTTATGACTTAGTTCATTGAGGAAATTATTAAAATATATTCATGTTTTATTATTAGCTGTATTAAAATTTTGCCAATTCCTTAAAAAAATACTGAAAGTACAATTTTAGGCACTAAAATTGAAAAGTATCGAAGTCAACACTCAACAAGTGCTGTCGTCCAGGAAGAGAATTATCGTTTTAATTGCATTTTAATGGTGCTAATCGGATACTGGTCTAATTAAGATTTCCTTAGCTAAAGCCTCAACAGTCGAGGCTGGCAATTTGCCACCCACAGAGTCTCCATTCCGTTATTCTCAGTAAGTTCGCCCAGTTTCTTTGATTGCATTTACATTTAAATGGAAATTATGCGAATATTTGCCGTGCGCGTTCGTCCCGCGCCGAAATTTGCCGCATTCATTGCAGCAAGAATGAATAAATGGAACATAATTTCCGTACATTACCAAATTTAAAATGAATGAAAAAAGAAAAATGGCAAGATGAAATATCAGTCTACCGGGAAATAAGAAACCAGGAAAGAATGTTCAGTGTACAACGCAATTTTGTAAGTATGATTGATTAACAGCGTTTAAATAAAATGTTGCAAACAAAGTTCATCTTACAGCGTTTCTTTTCTGCCTACCATCTTCTAAAGTTTCACAGCAATCGCAAACTAATCAGACCTTTAACTCCTATCTGCACTCTTTAAAAGTTTCATCAATTCAGAAATCTGCTTGCTAAATAAGGTAAATAAAAATGAAAAGGAAAAGTTGGGGAAATGAAAGGAAGAAAAGAAGTAATCGCAATAAGCAAGCGGGGTGAAAAAGTCAGCCGAAAGTCTCCCTGAATGTATTTGCCAAACTTTTCGCAACTCTTTAAATGGATTGCTTCTCAAACGAGGAGAGAAATGTCATAAAAAGTGGTTGAATATTATATTTCGAAAAAATAAAATTAATAAGGTTTTACTTCCCCTAAATTTGTATCTCTGGTTTCAGGAAAAAATGTTGCGACACATTTTAAAATATTTATAATATTTTGAAATAACATTATTATGAAGATTCAAATAATTCAAATTATCACTTGTCGAAATATTATATAAATGAGAATTATATCAATAAAGAGACTTCTAAAACTTTTCAAATGCATTCTTTGAAAATTGTGATTATTTTATTTCTTTTTTTCCGATGACATCTTAAATTTTTGATAACATATATTTATTTGAAAGAAATAGGATTTTCTTTTATAATTTACTATAAGTTTCATGAATACTTTTACTATGTATGCATCTTTGATGTCAATCTTTTTCTAAGCAATCACATAAATCACAATCTCACCTGTAAACCATTTGTCCTTAAAAAGGACCGAAAATGGACCGAGGCCTTTACACGCCCAAACATATCACAGAAAGACACGGGAACTTATAAATCATTCGCTTTGCATGTCACCTAGAATGTCTTAACTTATTTTGAAACACATATTTTATAAATATAAATGATGGGAGACTTTTCTTCCTCCGCGAATCAGGATCTTTATTCCACACGTTTATATGGACTAAAAGCGTCTGCTTATTTTTTCCTTTTGTCCCATCTTTATGTTTGCCCCCAAGCGAATTATGTTTTTCTAGGAACATTAGTTTAACATTATATATGCCGCATAATACAGGATAATGGTAATGAAAATAAGAAAATAGCTTACTATAATGTGTACTTTATTTTTTACAGTCTGGAAACATGTGAATTAGTAGGAAAGGAATCATTTCAGTTCCAATTTACACTGTCCCAACGCGTAAAGAAATGGTGACTTTCAGAAATAAGAAGTGCAGCATCAAAAGTCCGGACTTGCGAATAATCCAAACTGACATTCTTGTGATTTGTTACAGTTTTCCCATGGAGGTGCAAATATTTTTGCGTTCTGAGCTTTTGTCTTCCCATTTCTAGATAGAAGTTCTATCCTTGAACGAACATTTCAAGTTTCAAGCGGAAATGCCACTTTGTATTCTTCAAAAACTAATTCAAATGAGCTGATTGTAAACGTAAGTATGATTTTATCATTATGAAATTTTGAAAATTAAAAATGGATACTCTCTATTTAGAAATTAGACATCCAAATGTTATTTCAATGACTACTTTAACATATTACTAGTAAGTAAATGTTATACACATGCCAAAAAAGTGAAAAAAATTATTCTTTAAGAGGGGGAACTGAAACCGGCATATTCCTGCTACTTGAAGGTATTAATCATTAATCTTCTTGTAGAATAAAGTACGTTACTTATTAGACTTATTATTCAATTTCATTCACTTAATAATTCATGTTTTTCCCAGATGTAATTGTTCTTGAAATCAATTGATCACATACTCATTGCTAATTATGTTTGCAAAATGTTATTCATTTTGGTAGATATTACATTTCTATTAAATTCCGACATATTAAATTCACATAAATTTTGAAAATTACTAAAATGCAATAAATAACCTCTGTTCCAGTATTAAATCAACCATGACGAAAATTGTAAATTACTAATTTCCTATTTCTTTGTACCAACTGACAGTTGATATGAAATATAATTGTGAACGAGTAATTTCATGTCAACAACCGTGAATGCAAATTTAAAATCGACGTCAATAATCAATAATAATTTCTGTTACATACAACATCAATTTATAATCAACCACTCAATACGAGTGTATAATCAAATTATTCGGAACTGACGTGTTTCTATTTCTCACAAAATTAAAAAAAAAAATATACTGCAACCAGATGACGCCTAATAGAAATTACAAGTGCCAGTGTTCTCTTTTATTAAACGAGAATAATACGAGTAACAGCAGTGTTTGGTGATCAGTCTGATGGAATGGTTGATACAAACGTGCATGCATGATGGCGAAAAGCTTTTCATTAAAGTCGTGCGCAACTATAACAAAACGAAACAAAATGATGGGAAGAGCTAACTCATCAGAGTCTGTCTGCTCCAACGTATGACCCGCATGAAAACGAAAACGTCATTACCTTTATGGTTTCAAATGCGGAAACAGACACATTTTCCCAGAAAATTTCAGTTGAAATACTAACGAAAACTGGGAAAACATCAACATCAGTAGAGATATAGTTATAATCTATTTTTTCATCATTTTTTCACAGAAAAAAAATAATCGTTTGTACATTGATACGTACATTTCAATTCATTGAAAATTTGGATATTTTGGTCATATTATAAGAATTTTTGATTCAATGTTTAAATTCAAAAAATAACAGATTTATCATACATTATTGAACCTGGCTAATCTATCGATAATTTTATTAGAACTATTTATTATTAGGTTCTTCAGAAAATAATTTCGTTTTTGGGTGGAAATGAATGGCAATGTTCGTATAATAAACGAATACTTTGTTATAGTTATTTATGAAACAGGAGAATTAAATGGATACAGCGTATAATTAATTTGAAGTTTTCATCACACTTTGCTAAATGCGCTGTATGATTTTACAGCTATATAATAGAAATTATAAGATTAAGTGTGAAATTGGGGGCAAAAAAAACAATTAAATGTTCTGTCAGGAAAAAACAAAATGACTTTTTGAACAACCCTATATAAAAATGGCACAAAAATCATACTAGAAAAAAGGACTGTTCTATCTTGGTGGTAAAACAATCACACAGATTTTAAATTAAGTACGATGAATTTTTAGTACAACTACAGCGTGAAAAATGTCCAATTAAAACTTACGACCACTGGCCAATTAAAATTTGAATTGACTAATTAGCAATTAGGTACTAGTGCCCTTCCTGAAAATTGCCATTTTATGGCAGGAATTGTTAAAACGATAACTGAGCACTTGAATTTGAAACTGGTATAAGACACATTTTCCTGGTTTCGACATAGTTTGAGTTTTGCATTTTAAAAGATTTAAAAATAATTTTGTGGTATGAAATATGATTTTTCGGCAGTAATCTAGTGTCAACAAACAAGTATTTATTATGATTTTATTAGGATTTGATATGAAATAACTGAAAAACACAAATTCTGAAATTACTGACTTATACCAATATCAAAATCAAGGGCTCAATTAAAACTGTTTAAACAAAATTACAATTTATATGAAAAACTGTCAAAAATTAATTTGAATTTTGTTGCTTATTTTAAAGTTAGGAGTTGTAAGATTGTGTAATCCATTCGCATTGGGAAATGGGTTTATATTTCATCCTTTGAACATTTACGAGTTTGCTTTGCTATGGAAGATGATTTTGTGTCCCAAATAAACATTATTATTTCTAATGAAATTCTGTAATAGTTGCAGATGTCCGGACTTCCTTCTGGTCTAATAATCTTGGAATTGGAAACTCTCACGAAATAGATATTTCAAAGACATTTTACCAAGTTAAAATTTAAAAGGTATTGTTTATCTTTCATAAAGTTAGATTTTTTTGGAAAATAAACTTTATATCTGTCCACATTTTTGACAGAAAAGGAAAGCTAGTGAATGTGATTGACAGAAAGAATGTAATTCAGGAGATATAAATTAGGAAAGAAGTTAGAAAGGAAACATTTCCGGTCAAATTAATATGTAACTTGTTTTCTGTAGTTGCTCTCTAATTAATTCAGAAAACGGAATACTTAGAAATAATTTATGTAAGATTTTTTTGGTTTTTTATTAACAAAATTATCAGTATATGGAATATAATCCAAAAAATAATGAAAATAATTAATGGTCAAACGCTATAATTTTTAATCTAGAAAACCAACTATTAAAATAATTTCAAATTTTAAGTAATTGTCACCCATTAGAAGAAAAGACTAAAGTTACATATTTATTCTATATGGAAATTTTTGTATTTTTCTAAAAAAAAAAAAAAAAAAAATTAACGCTTTCTTTTAAATCCACATTTCGGCTGGAACAAAGATAACGTACACCTACAAATTGTTGGTACATTCTGACCAGGTTAAAAACAACAACATCTGAACCGTGTCGGATAGGCAAACAAAATAAAATTCCACCCGCACTTAAAAAACATGCGAACATAGTGGGTACCAGAAAGAGGCGTACGTGCCGCAAAACACACGCCGGAGTAGTCTTAACAATTCCACTGGAATTTTCCCTTTTTTCTCCTTCGTAGGCTTTCAGGCAAACAGGAACGGCAGCAAACACCCTCCCAACCCAACACATTTCTAATATAAAAGCAACGCACATATTCAGGAGGCGCGAAGAAAAAAGAGATGAGAAAAGAGGAAAACAACCGAAACCTATTTATTACTTAAGCGCTTTTTCCTTTTTCCCAGCAAGCGCTCAGGGTTTTCAATGCTTCCAGGGTTCCCAGTTCTTATTCGCATGCGGGATACGAGTCACTACAACGTGCATGATGAATACGCTACAGCCCTTTCTATTTCGGACTTGTTAAGGAAAAGCGGGGTATTTTGTATGCAGATATGCATATTTTGTATTGTGCGCTATTTTCGGCGCGAACTTGAAACGATGGAGGAAGGTTATAAAAAATTACTATATAAAAATGGGGAAATGGCAATTGCGGATCGCGGCGTAAATTTATTATTTATTCAATCACCCACGGAAATACTACCTATTTTACTTGAAGTTTTTTCTATCGAAACAAGATTTAAGAACTAGGATGTTGTTTCATATTTTTATGTGTGTGTCGATTCAAAACATATTCGATTTTCTCGAATTTCATGTTGCATTCGGTTAGAGGATTAAAGAAATAATAGTAATATTCATTTTTTATAAGTCGAATACTTTTCGAGATATTCGATTTTGAAATTGCGACTTCAAGATAAAAAAATAGAATTTCATGTTTTCAAATAATTCCTCGTTCTTTATTTGTTCAAACATTCTGAAGCTACAGACATTAGGTCTTAAAAGGAACAGAAGCAATTATTAATATGCTGATTTTATGATCGATTAATCTATAATTATTTAGAGTAAATATTTAATTATTTAAGTTGTATATTATCGATGTTTTTATCTCATTTTTTATATTCTGGATACTATAATCAAGTTAATCTATTATATATTCATAATAAAAAGTGTATATGGAAAGAAAAATTACAGATATTTATCATTTGAGATAAATAAAATATAATAATAAATTAAAACTTTCCGAGTTTAAATTTTATAAATAAAATGACTTCAAACATATATCAGTTCTAAAAGTTTTTAATTAATGTACCTAAATATATAGCACAGCTCTTTGCGATGTAAACTAACTTTGCTTCATTAACTCACTGCAATCCCTAATTGCAAATGTACCTAGTAATAGAAATTAAAATTTCATTCTACTAGATATTCGTAACTGGTTGGTGATAAAGATAGAATCCTAAAGTTTCAACAGGTACGAATTTTTAATTGTCACATAATTAACAATGAATTCTGTGAAATTAAGAATATTCCTTTCCATATATTATTTTATCCCATTCCAACTTTGATTAACATTTGTTCAACAACCTAAAATAGAACTTTTGGAACTTTGGAATGAGCAGAGCGACGAAAGATTTACAATATAAATACTGCGTATTTTTTTATTGTTAATAAATCAATAAGCATGTGGATGATAAATAAATAAGAAAAATTCAATTTTATGATAAGTTTTGCTATTTTCTAAAGGCAATTATTGCCTTAGCAGAAAGCTTACTACAATTGTTATAATTCATAATTGAAATTGAGGCAGTCGAACCAATAAGAAAATAAGAACGCTTTCCTAGCCTAACTTTTATTCGAGTTTAGAAATTAATTGCATTAGCTTGTCAAAACAAGCCCGCGCGTTAACTTTCAAGTGGCACGACTGTCGGGGAAATTGCAAATTTGAATCGTGCGCTTTATTGTTCCCTTCGAATTTATATCGTCGAAGCGCGAATGGCATACTCTTTTGCAAAAAGCAACAACGGGGGCGAAATGCTCTCGTAATAACCCCCGCTAAATAAGCGCAGCAGCCAGCGTCGAATGTGGATGGCAAAATTGGATTAAATGTTGCTCTAATTGGAAGACAATTTTGCAGGAAATTATTATGCATTGCGAAATGCATGAACTAATTAAGCACGTGGCATGATTAATAGATGATTAGGTTAAAAACAAAAATACTCGTGTCATGACGTTAATTATTCGACAAAAATCTAATTTGCATGAAAATTGTGAGAAGAAGGATAATGAGGAAGAATTTCTGGTCATTTGAACTGAAAGCGACATCTGTCGTTGCATGTACCAAAGGTTTATTATCCTTTAATAAACCATTTCACAGGAATCCTGTACAATAAATGTATACTTCAGGTTTATTGCCATTTTGTCGTATGTTTATAAAGCAGGATAATTTGAATCAATAATGGCATGATTCATAGATGATTAGGTTAAAAACAAAAATACTCGTGTCATGACGTTAATTATTCGACAAAAATCTAATTTGCATGAAAATTGTGAGAAGAAGGATAATGAAGAAGATTTTCTGGTCATTTGAACTGAAAACGACATCTGTCATTGCATGTATCAAGGTTTATTATCCTTTAAAAACCATTTCACAGGAATTCAGTACAATAAACGCATACATAAAGGTTTATTGCAACTTTGTTGAATGTTTATAAAGCAGGATAATTTGAATCAATAATGACATTATTAATAGATGATTGGTAAAAAACAAAAATACTCATGTCATTATGTTAATTATTTTACAAAAAACTAATTAGTATGAAGATTGGGAGAACAAGGATATTGAGGAAGATTTTCTCTCCATTTAAACTGAAAGCGACATCTGTCGTTGTATGTAGTAAGGTTTATTATCCTTAAAAAACAATTTCACAGGAATCCTGTACAATAAACCTATACATTCAGATTTCTTGCCATTTTGTCGTATGTTTATTAAGCAGGACAATTTTAATCAATAAATTTGCTTTATTGAAAAAAAATGTTCGATGAATGTTTTTGTGGGGCTGACTGGTTATAGATTAGTTAAAATTTCGAGGTTGAAATAAGGCTTCAGCTTTTCTTCGTCTGGATAGTGAAATTTTCTTTAAAAGAAGAGAATACCTCAAAAAGGATTCTGCAAATATCATCAACCCATAACAAAAATAGTATGTTACAATCTGCAATTACATTTTCTACTACATTTTTTCGCCATCTTGGGTTATTCATTCACACCAATTCATTATCCTTTTATAGTTTGTGTGCTCAAAGTTAGTAAACTGTATTGCAGATCCTGCAGGACTATTATTGATTTTAAAAGCTCCATCTTTGAAGGACTATCTGAATTTCTGATTATTTCAAGGATAATCAGATTTTCTACCTTCAATCACAACTATCTTAATGAAAGGACTATAAGATGTCGCTTTAATATCCAAATTTTGAAATTATTAAATAGAAACAAATCTTTGTAGAATTAATAAAAATTGTTGTTATATAAAGCAGCTTAAATCTCCATGTGGTTGTACTTTTTATTTGATGAAGCTGGAAGAAGTCATAATATTTTAGTATTGTAAGGATAATTTGGGATTTCACGCTAAATTCGCTCCGAAAATTTATTAAGGAAACACAAAAGAAAAAAGATTAAGGGGAGGACAAAGCGCTTCTGGCAAAGTAGGCTACGGAAGGCGTGCACGCTCGTAAACCTGAAAAATAGCGGATTTTAAAACTGAAATCCCTTCCTTTCCTTGCAATAGCATGCTGCGACCGAGATACCTGCATTATTAGCGACCCGGAGGAGTTTATGCAACGCGAAAGAACCTGATTTTCGTGCCGCCTTGCTGCTTCGTCAACGTCGACCCAAACCCGCTGCAAACGTATACAATTACTGTTATTAATCCGCATGGGATTATGGAACGAGTGAAAATTATGCCTTCAAATAACCCAAATACACGCCAGAGCTATCAGTGAAGTCAACAACGACGAAGACGTCTCCTGCGATAACGGTAACGAGGACAACAGCGCATTAGCTTAAATAAGATTAGCCATATTGCAAATTGCAATAAATCTAGCCACGATGACAGTGCAGCACTTGCGGAACGAAAAGAAGCGAACACATGTTACACGGCCCCGAAATCGATTCTAATGATGATGATGATGATGATGACGACGGGGAAGGTGGTTTCAAAAGAGGTGCGCCCTCGCGATTTGCAGATGGGTGCAGGAATTGCAGTATGGAGGCATTCCGAATAGTTGTTGTACAATATTCAGGAACAGCGAATAAGTCGCATTTTGCAATGAAGGCACATGAGTACGTCGTTAACTCGGACGCGGGATACGAAACGATGCGATGTTGCTATTGGGATAAGTGGACTGGAAAATATGCAAGGCTCACGCAACGCGCAACGACGTCTTGAGTGGGATCGTTCGTGCTTCTCTCCTGCTCCCGAATTGATGCCGGATATCGCGCCGTAAGTCCTGGATGGTAATGAATTTAAGAAGGCCTACTTTGCGTTGAAATGTTTGCATTTGTTAGCGCACGAACGAGTCTTGATAATTGGCAAGAAATGCGGGTTTTCGAGAGGATTATTCGACTGATTGAATTGTTTCCAGGGAATTTATCATTTCAGGACGATTCCGTTTAAATCTCTGATCGAATTTTCGCGCTTTGCTTTTCAAGTGTTGTAAAGTAATCAAACGTAAAATCCTTGAATAATAATTAATTTCTTATTGATTGAGTATTATCATATTTTGTAACAGATAGGAGGGAAATATTTTATATACAGGGTATCTCTCAAGTATCATGTCCATCTCTTTTCCTATCTACTCTTCTGATTTTTTTTCATATCTTTTGATATATTCTTAGATACTCGATATATAGAATGGCAAATTCCAATTTTTTATTTGAAATTGAATGTCCTATATTTTTTTAATACAAGATACATTTTCGATTCGTTTCTTGTATTACATGTGAAATTCTTGTTAATTCAGGAAAGATATTATCAGTTAAATGGCAAGTGATATCAATATCTAGTACAATAGATATCTCAGGATATGTTAGGATTTCTTTTGGTCTTAACGTTAAACTCCTTGAATAATATAATTTCTTATTGATTTAATATTATCATAATTTGTAACAAGAAAGAGGGAATTTGTTAATATAAGATCTCTCAGCTTTTTATTAAGCCCTCCTGTTATCATCTAGGTTTTTTGGAATTGTTTCATGTCATTTGATATATTCTTAGATGCTTAAATATACAGAAAGATAAATTCGAACTTTTTTAAATAGATTTTTTAATCCATTCCAAAGGGGATATATTATTGGATTGATTTCTTGTATCACATATGAAAATTTTGTTAATTTAGGAACGATATTATCACTTAAAACTATGTTATCATTATCTAATACGATTGATTTAATATTCTAATATGTCCCTCCATCATTTTTTTCATGATAATTGATTTTCTCTTCAATACATGAGATATAAAAAACTAAGTTTGAATCTTTTTAAATGCAATCATATTGTAGATTTTTAATAAATCATTCGAAAGATGATGAATTTTTGGATTGACTTCATGTATCACATGTAAAAATTTGATTGATATAGAGAAGAGATTATCAGCAGAAACAACAAGTGAATAGCAGTAGTCATATTTCGAAAAACAAAACTTTGGTCCGTACTTATTTTGTGGGCTATTTGTTTCTTTTCTGAGTACATAATGTAAACAAGGGATTAATATCTATAACTATACCAAAAATCACGAAGAAATTCTGAAAAATGGAAGAGGTAGAGAAAATGGATATAATTCCTAAAGAAAATCCCTTGAAGAATTTCCATTGCAAATTTTTCCATATCCATGTATGCCTCAAAATTATACATATAGATTAAAACTAGAAATTTATGATCTTTTTAAGATATGTCCTAAAATCGTAACCCACATGAATTTGAAATTTCCCTTTATTCTGGAGGATTTGCGTATAAGTTGAAATTTGAATTATTTTGTTCCCCTCTTCAGGAAAATTATCAAACCAAGTGTTTAAATCATATCCGATAACAAAATAAAATATGAGACCGAAAAAAATCGCAACCAATTTACGAGGTGCAATAAAAATTAGGCGGTCCAATTAAGATGAATACCTCATTTGGTTAGGGCGACGATGCTAAGCACACAATTACACAAGCAAAACTAAGCAAACCGTTAAGATTTATGATGATGCCATTTTTTGCTGGCAGCGCTTCGTTATCTTCATCTTTCACTCCTAGCTGGTAACTACCAGTAACCATGGCGAAAGCGGCCAGCGAGCAACGAGCAGGGCGTTTAAAAATTTTATGTAAACTTAGTAGCTGTCGCTTGGAAGCGTACTTATGCCAGCGAAAGTAATGCGGATAATTATGTCTCCTAACTAACTTATGCACATAAACCAAAAAATACCTGAGGAAAAAACGGCGCGTGTCTAGATTAGGCTGCAGCAAAGCAATAAAACTTGGACGAACATTAAACGAATTAAAATAGTAAATTATGAATTTTGAACGAGTAGAATGGCTAATGTTTCTACATCGAGAAATAAACAACAATAATAATAATAATAGGGAGAAGTGAGGACAAATCTTATGAAAAGTTGTAGCATTGAAATCGTGGGCGCGAATGCGAATGGAAATTTACGATTAATCCGTGAATAATTAAAGGCAATAAATTTCAATTCCGATTGCAGGCGGACGCGCGTCATTCGATGCTTTTATAATCCGCAGATTTGAGTGCAAACCCTGATAAAGCTTCCAGACACAACAGACACGTCACGTATAGACTCGAATAACAAATAGTTGGATGACGTTATTTGTGCTTATTTCGCTTTTTCCTGATGAAACTGGAATTTTCCTACAACACATCATTTTGCCCTCAACTTGGAAAAATAATGTTCATATGCTCTTGAGCTCATCCTCTCGTGATCGATTTCATTTAGTTCCTGGCATAATCGTGGGATGTATGACTTGAACGAAACGTGTTGAACGAGGCAAATTGTCCTGGAAGAAAAATGACAGCGAAGACTCGAGCGGGAAAAAGAAGTGATGCATAAGATCAACAGAAAAGTCCGGCTCGTTGAGATTCCATTATCCTGGAAGACCT
>JARJDZ010008916.1:0-12760 GCA_030264555.1 Aleochara sp. GC000083 | reverse complement strand
GCGCAAAGCGACAACGGTCGCAGGCAAGAGATGCATGGTACAGGGATGCACTTGTCCTGTTAATTGCAGAATTCCGTCATTCGCAGGCGATCCAATAAACATATTGCATACAACAAACGGGAATGCATATGTGGCACGCATAAAGACAGATTTTAATAAAGCCTAACCATAAGTTTACATGAATACATTCATCTTTCTGGAATGTTTGTATCAATTTGATAATTTGATACCAAAAATCCTTGAAGCTTGAACAAAAATTCTCAACAATCGTGAAGTTTGGGGGAAAAGGAGATCCAGTTTTTAGGGTATGGAAAATCTAGGTTATGGATCAGTAACCTTTAGCCTTTTATCTATGGTGAACTGTTATGCTTCGTGTACACTGGAGATCGGTAGATGAGATCCCCGAAAAAAAATCTTTATATAGCGTGTACACTGGCTTGAGATTTGCGTCTCGAGATCGAAGCACAGAGACTGGTCTCTCCAAGAAGTCTATTTCATGTGTACACTGGAGTTCTGGACTCGAGATAGACTCGTCAAAACTTAGGGCCCGCAGGTAAATTTTGAGGCATTTGTGCTGTTTACCGAATGTCGTTACCTGGGGTTGGGTTTAATTTTTGCAAACGAAAAACGATTCAGGTAGAAATTTGAATATTCAAGCATGTAGTTTGGGTATGATGACTCAGACGAGATGGAAAGAACTATTGAACATGTTCAATAGTTCGTTTGCGACTCGAGATAGAGTATATCGTACGTGTACACTGAGAAGATTTTTCATTTAGACCGACTCGTCTGAGACCCTGTGAAGATGACTATGTCTCATCTAACCGTGCGTGTACACCTACATAGACGAGATATCTCGTCTAATTGTCTCCAGTGTACACGAAGCATTAAAATTCTTTTGTAAATCTTATGGTCTTGATCAGTTCCGTCAGAGGAGTAACTTTCAATTCAACATATTGTTTCTTTCAGGACAAATCTGTTCAAACTGAACATATGATCACTTTATTTTTTCATGTTAAGTTTCTGAATCCTGTTGTAGATCCTAGGAAGATCAATTTTGCTAGAAAGTCTCTACCTTCAATTTTGGTCCTGAAAATTAGTAGTTCAGTGTATTGGAAAAAAGTTCTACAGTATTTCAAGCCTATTAATTTGGATTAAGAATATGCTTCAAAAAATGATTATCATATATATTTCTTTTATCAAAAGATTGTATTCGGTAATTTCTCAATGAACTCTATCTAAAATTTTGCAATTTATGTGGTCGTTTTTTAAATTTGAGTTTTTCAGTTTTTTCTTCAGATATTTACTTAGATTTCAAAATATGTTTAAGTAACAATGAAGATCTGTAAAATTCTTCTGAGTCTTCACCAGTTCCTTCATAAGGACCAACTGTAAACCCATCACACAATTTCTTTCAAGCAAGATTATTTCAAAGTGAGAAATTTATTTTTTAATTATTGACTCTTTGGCTCCTGGAAAGTTTAATTTATCTAAAAAAATTCCTTCCTCCAATTTTGATAATTTACCTACAAATATATTACCGAGTTTTAGAGAAAACAGGAAAATAATTCAAAATAATTTAGATAATATTATTTTAAAGTTTGGAAGATATTTCATAGTTATCCTTGAATATAAAAAGTTCTATTCATTTGTTCCTACATATTTTCAAATTTGATAAAAAGGATCATTTTTGGAACATATGTTAAATCATTGATAACAGCTTATAAAATCAACTAAAACACACTTATAATTTATCAATGGTTGAATTTCGATCGCAGGATAATTTTGTTACTATACAAAGCTTGTGACCATCTTTAGCTTGGGAATAAAAATACAATAATGCAAATTCCATTGCAGAATTCTTGCAGAAATCATCACCCATCTTTAATCGCCTTCATCAATTACAAACCAATAACAATGAAGTAAAATTACATTTAAAAAACCCACAAATCAGTTACGAACATGCGATAAAAATAAAATTTAATTCGAAGACAATGCACAAGTAAACGCAATATAATAACATTATTTATTAGTGCTAGCGATGCGATGCAATGCGATGCGTCGGTTGGGGGCATTGCTAATGTTTGCCAAACAGGCGAACCAAGGCGAGGCGAACCAACCGAGCCAGCCTGTTGTAATCTTTTGTTGCTAATAATGCGAATGCGTTCGCCCCGAAGGGAAGCGCTTAATGAGCAAATAATTAGCGTGCAATTTATTTCGATAGAGAAGGCATATATTATTATAGAAAAGCGCATAAAAATGATATTTGTGTGCGCATTTAATGCGCTACACACGTTCGCATCGCGGAAAGGAAAAGAAACGAGACGACAGAAAGTGGTTGGAAGCACATTCGTTCGTAATTAAAAACTGCTCCTCCTGCACACGTCGTTGCGATGCGTTTTTATTCTCGATCGTTTTCCACCACATTCGCACTTATTCGCATTCATCTGATGTTATGCACGAGTGCCCCAAGTAAATATAGCCATTTGCTATGTCTGACTCTTGGCCAGAGTTGAATTGTGTGTGTGCGCAGAGTTTGGCAAATTTAGCGCAGGCATTTACCGATATGCTCTAAGTTTAGAAATGTCCAACTAATACGTCGATGAACATTAATTGACGGTTTTTATTTCCACAAGGGAGACGTAATTAATTGAAAAATTGTTACATCCGAACATGTAATTTTCATATGCGCAAATGTACGAATTAGCAAGGTAATAATACAAGCTACAAACAAGTAAATGAGCATGTTTTCAAAATTGAATTACTATTGTTATTTTCATTTGGCTTAATAATAAAATATTAATAACGGCTTTTCTAGAATAATGTCCTGGATTTATATTTTATCGTATCTTACTTTTAAATTGAATATAATTCAAATAAGTGAAATACTTTGTTCTATAAGTTGAAGAAATTAATACATTTTATTTGACTTGTGACAAAAATGAATGAAAAACCCACAAAATAAAGTGCTCGTTACTAAAGTTAAAATATTTAAGATTTCAGAAAGATGGTCATAATTGTCCAAGTCAAAAAAATTTTTAATGATTTACTTTACTTTACTTAACATTTTATAAACCATAACAAAAATTGTGGCAAAAATTTCGGATTTTATGGTTTCTTGGACCATAGTATCAAGTTTTCTCCAGTAAAATAACACATCGTATATGACACGTGTATAAAATGCTATTATAAACCCCTGAAATTTATGTTTCACCTGAAATTCAAATCATTCACTCTTTTATAATGTGGTAATTCTCACATTTATAATATAATCTACCATTACATCATGAAATAATATCAAATACAATTCAAGTCAATTTTGGAATTCTTCTTTTTGAAGATCTTCTTACCATTAAATCGATAATAATTTCTTTGTCTCGAAATTAGCAATTGTTGGCATAATCAATAAATGCATAATTTTATAGCAGCCCATGAATAATTCATTGTAGTTAGGAAAAGTTACTTGTTGAAAACTTTGTTTGAAACAATTTCAAAGTTAATGTCAAAAACAAGCATATCAAGTAATTTTTTAAATGTTTTTCCAAAACTGGAAATACAAAACAAAACACCCTAAAATTTAGCAATTAGTGTTGATACTTACTGCAAAAATATATTAACTCCAAATTTATTCCAAATTAAAAAAAAATCATCATTTTGCATATCAGACATCAAAAATGTATAATCCATTTGTCTAAATTACTGGTAGTCAATTTTAGAAATATTCCCTTTGAAGATCTTCTTATAATTAAATCCTAGATCTTATCGTTTCATTCAAAAACAATTGTTGGTCTCAAAGAAGGCAATTGTTGGTTACATCATCGAAATTTTGTAGTAGCCTTTGAATAGTCTATTGTTACAAGGAAGATTTACTTGTTGAAAACTTGGTATAAAATAATTTCAAAGTAAGTTTCAAATAAAACATTATCTTAGAAGTATGGCAACTAGTGTTGATGATACTAATTGCAAAAATATATTGAAATTAACTTAAAATTTTAAAAAATACGTCATATTGCATATCAGACATCTAAAATTTATTATCTATTTATCTAAATTATTAGAATTTTTAGATTTTTTTCAATTATATGATCATCTTATCATCAAATGCATCATCAAATCTTATCATTAAATCCGAAAACAAAGGTTGGTCTCAGAAGTGAAAATTGTTAGTTATTCCTATTTTTTGTCATTGAATTATCAATTGATGTAACAAAGATTTGTTTGCGAAAACCTGATGTAAAACAATTTCAAAGTTAGTTTCAATAATAAATTAATAAGGTAGTTTTTTCAACACGTGAAATATCATGTGAATTTTACAAAGAAAAGTTTTTTTTGACATATCTTACATCTCAAAATTTTAGTAATTAGTGCTGATAATACTAATTGCAAAACCTAATTAAAATTAATTCTAAATGCTCCAGACTTTCATTCTATTGACATATTTCATTACATTTCCTTTTCATAAATGAATGCATAAAATGTCAATTTGAGTACATCATCTAAATTTCAATGTGTCCTAATAACAAAAATAACCATTAGACCAAGGGAAATTTGACTTGATTACTTTTATTAATTATCAATATCACATTGATTCAACTGATTTTATGGCAATGCCAATCGGACATAACGAAGTAAATACAATACGCTGTCGGTCAATCTAAACAACAAACTGAATGGTACCGCATATGCATGTTTGATTCAATAGCAAAATAATTAATATCGGTCTAAAACGATCACTTAACCTTAAAACTGTGAATGCGACCGTTTGACGTTGAAGTTGAAATAGTCAATAAATCAAATATAAACGGCATATTATTTTAATGCACGTCAAATTTGCCCGGCCGGACGGACAAATTGTCAATACGTGTGCACGTGCGAATGAATTTTAACCATTTCAACTCTCGCCGATTTCTAACTCGTATGTAACGGTTCGGTCCAGCCGGCTGCCACCAAATACATGCGGTAATTAGCCGATGCAAAATAAATTAACTAAATAATATAATGCGGTAGACGTTATAATTCACAATAATTCATCTCGGAATCGTCGAAATTCGCATTCGGACGATTGTGCGCTCGCAACGAGCGACTGAATGAAATTTAATGCGTTCCGATTGGATTGCATGCCATAGATGAACGAAGTGTGTCCTATGTTTTAATAGTTGTTAATTATACGTCGTATCACATCGGTTTCGAATGTAATTAAAGTTTCAGCAATGTGTGCAAACGTCGCGCGCAAAAAGAGATGCACCAGGAATTGATGCTGGTGTGCGAAAAGGAGCGATCGGCCGCATTTGCTCGATGCCTTTTCTGCGAAGAGCATCGACGATTATTACTAACGATATAATAATATAATAATGCATGCGGAATAAATGTGTACGCGGATTTGCAATGCGACGCGATGCTATGCGAATTATGGTTTCATAACTAACTAGGACTGGGGTGTAATTAAATGCTTTCTTCGTTTTCTACCCAATTTCGGCAAGCAATTCCGAAATTACCTGTCTACCTGGTTAGGTACGAATTTACGCGATGCAATAAAATAATTTGTTGCAATCAGCGTTAATGCAAATCGGTATCGTATTGCTTGGAGAGAAAGAGCTCTAATTGGCAAGTTAACTTAAATGTGTCAGTTCTAATATGAAATTTGTAAGTTCATAATATTTTATTTTGCAATATATCAATTTCGCAAAGTTTTCAAATAATTAATCAATCAGCAATTTGTTTATTTAAGATTAATTTCAATTAACTATGTCTCAAGAGGATATCAAAATTGCTTAATATCCAGAATATTTTTCTAAAAGGTTAATTTTTAAATCGAAGAAATTTTGTTTGTTGGATTTCATCTATTTCAATGGTAATTTAGAAAATATAAAATGCAAATCTAATTTGTAAATTTTAATTAAAGTAGGAGCAAATGAAATTCAGATTTGTTATATGTAATTCAGTTTGCTTGAATTTT
This sequence comes from Aleochara sp. GC000083, assembly GCA_030264555.1. Taxonomy (NCBI): domain Eukaryota; kingdom Metazoa; phylum Arthropoda; class Insecta; order Coleoptera; family Staphylinidae; genus Aleochara; species Aleochara sp. GC000083. Next base: position 6,804 of record JARJDZ010008916.1, on the reverse strand, counting down.
AATTCAGAAAAGTTTAATATAAGAAACGGTTAAATGTATTTAATTGATTAGTGCCACTCATTGTTAAATTATAATCTTGTTTTTTCATATGTAATTGTTAATTCAGCAGTAATTATGGAATTGAATTACATATAATGAATTCAGAATTTTAAATGACAATTCCTGAATTACAACATTTCGAGAATTGGAATTACATTTGTAACATTCTAAGACAAATTATTCTAGATTACAATTTACAAATCTGAATTACAATTCTTTACAATTCTCTTCAGAAATATAATTCATTCTTTCTGAATTACAACTGAAAACTGTGTAGGTGTAAAACAATTTTTATTTATTTGAAAGTTGAAGTAAAAAAATTTTAAATTTGGTAAACTGATGTATTGGATTGTTTAGAAAGTCATTTCAAATTTTTGGGGAAAGAGGAAAGACAATTTTCGTATAATAAATTAATATTTCATTAAATTACGTTCTGGTCTAACAAATTTTACCTTCTTTTGACAATAGCATTCAGTAGTAATTATCGCTCAATTTATAAATATTACTTAAACCAACTTTCTGAATTTCAAATGACAATTTCTGAATTACATTTCCTGAATCGGAATTACATTTGTAGCATTCTGAATTAAAAATGACAATTCAGAAAAATTGCAATTCACAGATTTAAATATTCAATTGATACTTTCTCACTTTCTGATCTGAATTACACATCTTTTTTGAAATTTAATTGATCCTTTCTATTTTACAAGTGAAAAATGTGCAATCTTATGACTAGAAAGAAATAATTTTTAAATGTGAAAACTTATGTTCTACTTGTTCTAGTAGTAACCGCTTGGCGGCGCTGGAATCGCAAAAGAAAGATAACATTTTACGAAAAACATCTTAGATGTGTCATTACAAAAAGATTGTCACGCAAAAAATATTCGTAGTCAGTGAGTCGCACGTCTAACCTCAAGATCTCTTACTTCCAGAAATCACCAAGCAACGAATGTGTTAATTAAATCGAATCAATATATTAAACATTCCAAGTTGATACGAACTTCGCTTCGCTGAACACAATTTATGCAATGGTGAGTACCCTCATAAGTACCTTTCGATTGTGAACCTCGAATCTTATTCGGAATCCGCATGCAACCATCCAGCTCGCATATGCAAATGCGCCGCATTTCAATGATTAATAATTTTTGGAGTGTAATTAGCATGATTAATTCGGCTGGCGCATTCAAACTTGTAAAACACATCCAGAATGCTCATTTAATGCTAGTTGCACTGCATATTTCCGCTGAAAATGTACCGTCCAGGCATCATGTTACCGTGCAGACAACACGCGGCCAGTAGGTTTCTATATTGTATTCGTTTGAATGTGTGCTCTTCTCTCCAACGAACGAACGAACGAACGAACGGTTGGCCAGAGCTCGGTTTTGGCTCGATGTGGCTGTTTTGCGCTGGCCACTTGTACTCGTATTTTGTTGCAACAAACTTCGAAAACTAATTACATTTTCCCAACTTGCAGCCGGCCCAAATAGTAAGTACCAACCAGATACACATTTCTAAGCAATTCCGCGTCATAATTACATACAATGTGTCTGGTCATTCAGTGGCCCAAAATTCAAACCCCTATAACCACAAACAAATCTTTCAGAATTATGTCTCTGAAAACGAATTTTGTACTACAAATTATTAACAATGCGAATCTTGACGTTCTTGTTACATCTGAAATAGCAGATTTTTGATTTTGAATGTGGAGATTGTTTGGTATGTTGTTGGACATCTGAAGAATAATATGTCACTTCAGTGGCTTGAATATGCATTTAGCAGTCGGTTTTTGGTGATTATGCCACATGGCAGACACTGAAACAAGTGTAAATACAAGTGCAACCTATGCCCACTGTAAATTATTATAATTACATGACTTTGGAAATTAAATTCAACTCTAACTAATTATAATTTTAACCAGTTAGCAACTCGCAGTAAATTTTTCAGTTTGGGTCAGACAATTATGTGAAATGAGTTGGTTTATCTCTTCCAAGTTGAAATGTAACTTTTAACTATGGAAATGAAATGTTAAACTATGATTCTTAAACTCTAGGGAGTAAAATTAGATTGGAGTATTTTAACATCATTAAAAAGGTATTTGAAAAAATTACATCAACAAATACCATAGATGTCAATGTATTTAACAAAGTATGGAGAAATTTTGAAATTCATGAGTTGGTATATTTTATAAAGAGAATTAAAACTTTTATCTGTGAAAATGAAATGTTAAACAATGATTCTTAAGATCTGGGCAGCAAAATAAGAATGATGTAATTAACATTCGTTAACTATGATGATTAAAAAACTTTCAAATGTAAAATTTTGTACGATTTCTAATACCAGATGAAAATATTATTGAAAAACAAAAAAATCAAATTTTAACTTTTATATTAACGAACAAAAGCAAGTTTGAAATAATGGCTCTCATAATTATTTTTTCCATTCATTTTCTTTTCATTTTTACTTACTTTTTTAAATTCTAATTGCCTCTGCAGGATCATCAAAAATGATGATTTAATTTAGGAATTAATTTGAAATATAATATACATATCAACTAATATCATAGATGTCAATGATGATTTTTTATTAGATAAAATATGAAGCAATTTTATAATTCTTGAGTACTCAAATTTTAGTAATAATTTCGACGATAGGTGATTGTATCTTCGCGTAATTCATATTCGTCCAGATTCTCATCAGGACACAAATCATAATCACCAATGGTATCATCTTTAAGAAGGACGAAATCCTTCTGGTTCAATTTTCTTGTCTTGCGCTTTCTGCGCCACTCGTCCACGCTCGGTTGCACCCGGACTCTGTTTGGCAATTGCAATATTTCGTAGAATTTGCGAAGAATGATTCCGATGATGATCAATATCAGTAGTATGATGAAATATGTTAAAGGCAACGTGTAGAAATCACTCAAATTATTCGGATTACTCCCCTTCATCTTTAATCGCACCAATAATTTACACTCATCTATAAATTTGGGATTTATATTTCAAAATAAACGTGCAAGTGTTGAGTGCTCTCACCACATAAATTTTGACAGAGCTTTTTCGATTTGTGTGATGCAATTTAATGTAATGTCATTGGTATTGTTAATATTTGTTTCCATCGCTGTCCATTATTTATGATGGTGTTAAACAATTGCTTTGATATACTAGATTCAAATAAAAGTAAAATTCAATTCAGTTGAAATATTTGGATATCAAATCTAAAAATAATATTATCTTCTTTGAAATGGTGGTAAAATAGTTAATAAAGTTGTTAATTTTGGTCATCTCTAATAAAATTCAAGTCCATTCGATAAAATTTTAGATTCAGTGAATCAAAGAATTTGATTTGGCCCAGAATTATTAAAAAAATTATGGATTCATTTTGATTGAATATGCGAACCATTAATTTATTTCCTTTATCAAAAATATTTTGCAATCATCTTCATTTCAAATTCATCCGGCAAAACATTCTTATTTTTATGATTTTTCGCAGAATCATTTAAATAAATTATCATATTAATCTGATAATATTCCATTTTTGAATTTCTTCTCATCAATAAAAATGAATTTTTGAAACATTAATTTCTTGAAATTTGGATGCCAATATCAATTTAGATCTGAAATTTCATCAACTGAAAATTTCAGATTAATTTGGTCAAAGAATCTTCTTTTCGCGATTTTCCACAGAATTATTAAGATATGTCAACTATCAAAATTAAAATTATTGATTTTGTAATTTAGCCCATATTATTAATTTTTTGCGCCAAGTATTATCAATAAAAATGAATTTGGTAAACACTAATTTGCATCCCACTTCAAAAATATTTTGGAAGGCATTTCTAAAAACAGCCATCAAATATCAATTTTGATCTAGTTGATACAATCTTCTTTTTGCGATTTTGCACAGAATTATTAAAATAAGTCAACGATCAAATTTAAAATTATCGATTTTTTAATTAATCCCATATTGCTAATTTCTTGCCAACATCCTCTCATCTCATCAGTAAAACAATTTATCAAGTCATACATTTGCAAATAACGCAAACGCATCAGAAAGAAACTATTGACTCATTGGCGCATTTCAATCCCAGAGCTATAATTACAATAATAGTAATCGAGCCAAGATAGGATTCACCCGAAGAGTGAGGCCAACATTGTAACATAAGAGCGCATTTAATCGCTGCTAATAATAATTAAAATTAGCCATTTAATTTTAATACATTCAATGCTTATTACGTTACAACCTGGTACATTATATTGCAATGGCTCGCATTGCGACCATAAATAATAATTACAAATAATTAATAATCAAGCGAGAAAAACCACCGGACGGACAGGACCGTATCTACTCTGATGATGTGATGCGGTGGGAAATCATTTTGTGCAAATACTCGGAATTATTATTATCATCATCGTGGCGGATATGAATACACAAGGGGGTTGTTTGGCCAGCACGGGGCGCACACATTCGCAAATTCGAAGGAGCGCTCACTTATCTTCTGCGGGCGGCGGTGAAATGAATGCGATGATATGGTTGATTCGTCGGGATGTTGGGTCCTTGCACGAGAGAGTGGCCGGCCTCTTTCAATTGCCCGCCGTATCCTTTCATTACAGCTGTAATACGGCGGCTGGATGCGTGTAGTGGTAGTGGATATTGGTCGTGTTACGAGTAGTATAATAATAACCCCCGATGCAAACTTAATTTAAATGCAAATCATCTTATGTTAATTCGTCCACTGATGGTGCGCGCTCCTCGTCCCACCCAGCAGCTCGGCAAGCGTGGGGCGGCTCGCAATCTACTTACGCACAATGTTCGCGAATGCTGCACGAAGACCGAGCGCGCCGCGTTCGTCGCTGCCGGTTTTAGTTTGGCGAAGAAGTGTGCGCGCGCGAATTCGGCCCGATGTGCGGAATGTGCTCCACATTCGCACATTGTGTGCGTGGCTCCACGTTCAAATGAACGGCCCCGGCGAACGAACGGCGAGGGAGCGAAACGCTTTAACTCTTTACATTATTAAGCAGTGGTCCTCACGCCTGGAAATGAGAATATTTTTCATACATACATGTGGACCGTACTCGTATTTGCTCCCCTTGCAAAAGCGTATACGATCGTTCAAATGTAGCGCGTTTTGTATCGGGTTTCATTTTCATAATTGCTCATTGGATAAATTTACATTTTCTAGAGGGAAATGTACACAAATCAAGTTTTTATGGAGATGTTTTTAGGAGACAATGTCACGAAAGCTACAATTTATATAACTTTTACAGTTAAAATGTATCAATTCAAACTAGTACTTCTTGAAGTTTGGACATCTCAAACCAAGGTCTTCTTGAACTATCACTTTTCTTTGGCCATAACTTGTGAATCCAGAAAATTGGTTTCAAAAATTTCAAGATATTCCACTTTACTATTAAAAGCAGCATAATTCGTAGTTGCTCATTGGATAAATTTACATTTTTTAGAGAGAAATTTACACAAATCAATTTTTTATAAGTATGTACATGATTTTCGGAGATATTGTAACGAAAACTACAAATTATATATGAGTTTGGCAGTAAATTGTATCAATTCAAACTATATGTTCTTGAAACTTGGACATCTCAAACTAAGGTCTTCTTGAACTATCACTTTTATTTGGCAATAACATGTGAATCCAGAAAGTCGATTTCAGAAACTTTAAGGAATTCTGCTTTACTATTATGAACAGTAACAGCGAATCCAGAAACTCGGTTTCAGAAATTTCATGGTATTCTACTTTCCTACTAGAAAAAGTACCGGAAATAACCATTTTAGGGTGTCCTCATGAACCCATAAGTTGTAGAACATGATTTTTCAATTTTTGCCTATCATTTCTTAAAATTTTGTCAAAGTTATCGATTCCCAATATACACTCATAGATGTTTCCGAAAAATATAGCACTGCCTGAATACCAAAACAAATTTGGAAACATTTTTTCAGTGTAACGTGAACATAGCCCTCAAAAACCATTCTTGAACAGACCTGATACTTCTACAGTAAAAGTGAGATCCACATTCAACTAAATTAACCTTCATGATTTAAGACACCTTCCACAATCTTTAGGCTTAACTAAACTTCTTAAACTCCCATTTTGTATGCCTCCTAAGTTCATTGTTACCTCCTTCCTTTGAGGTTCACTATCTTCTCTAATCTAATAGACTTTGTCATCATAGACATCCTTATTAACATATCTGCACCCAACAACATCAGCTAAAATTCTTGCTTCGAGCTTCAAGTCCACAAAATGTTCATTACCTTGGATGGATCATATCTCTATAAATTTCATTCCAATTCCAAGGTCTTAAAGGTTGAAAATTTGAAACAGCAAATATAAAAACATTATCAACTCTATAATTATTACTTATTACACTACAAAAAGTAATTTGAGCTCATTTCATCCCATAACTAGTACCAGTTCTAATTGGGTCTTAAATGCTAAAGGCTGAAGTCTTAAAGACAGAAAGTATTGAAACAGAAAAACTGAAAAGTTGACCAATTCTACAATTATTTCTTGTCATACTGTACACCTCAAAAAGAAATTTGAGGTAAATTCATTCACTCGGTAGAAAATACAAATTTAGAATACATACCTTCAAACATCAAGTTGGTTTTGGATGCATAAACCTCTGATGTGTTGTAAAAAAGGGGCCTTTTGATGGATGACTCGTTTTACGTTCCCAGTTCACTCATTTCATCCGCCAAACCAGTCAGCAATTCGTTGCAAGACTGGACTACACCCAGAACACCAAA
>JARJDZ010008915.1:0-21668 GCA_030264555.1 Aleochara sp. GC000083 | reverse complement strand
TGCCTGCTGGGTCTTCTCTTCCACCACGCAACACGGCATGCACGCACGTTCGTACCCAGTGCCTTCCTTTCCCAGATGTACTATACATATTTATTCTGAAGGCAATTCCCATTTTTCAATGATGCAAAATTCAATACCGATTTCGGGTTGCAATTTTTGAGTAAACAGAACATATTTTAGATTTTGGGGTTTTGCAAATTCCCCATCGGAATTTGTAGGGGTTGCTTCAAATGGGGATTACAAACCCGGAAGTAAATGTTGCAAATACTAAAAACTAAATTTTATTAGTTTATTCTTTATCTTCATAACCAATCCCAGATTTGATTGCATTTTAGGTACATTAGGGATTTGTAACCATTTAAGTTTTTAGAAATTTTTTAAAATTTACTATCATTTCAATTCTCTGCTTTTAGAGTTACTTTAAATAAAGGGCAAAAAGGAATGGCAAAACTATGGTTACAGCAAAATTGCAAATGTATTTTGATCTAAGAATTCAAGAAATGTATTTCAGCTATCTGAAATACATTAAAATTGAAATACGAAAACAAAGGTTTTTTTTAAAAATTGAATCAAATAAGGAAAGATTTTGTATGAAAAAAGAACAATTATATTAAAATTGATCCACTAGATTTTTTGATTAATCAGGTGTAACATTATTCTTATTGGTAGTCAAAATTCTAAAAATAATTTGAGCCGATATTACAACAAATAAAAAAGTAATCTATTGAATATTGAACACTTTAACCAGAAAAGGGAACTATTATGTGTTACCAATTTTGCTACCGTAATATATTTCTAAAAATTTGTCAAAAAGCAGAAGTTGAAGACCCACTTAGCCCCCTTGACACACTTTCTATTTTACCTGGAAAAACTCACCGGTGGAAGAAATTTCACGGTTCAGTATTCGAAATTGACTTTTTAGAAACATGTCATGTCATTTATCTGTGGACAATGGGGGCTAACTGTCCTTTGTCCACCCAAATTTACGTTTCGAAAAACTGGAACACATAATTAGGTTAGTTTCAATTGTTAGCCTGACTGACATCTTGCCCTTAAAATATTCAAATGTCCAAAAATGTTCTTTCCGGGTAGCTTTTCTACAATAAGTATACTGACTGAAATATGGTTCTTCGTGGGGTAGATTTCCAGTAGCCCACTTCCTATTGAACCAAAAACGACAACAAAAGATTTTCACGCTGGAAACTTTGAAACCCGACAATTAACATTTCTCCATACCTTCACCAGCTCTGCCTTCAACCCTGTCATTAGTCTATTATTGCAGAGGCACGCGCTTAATTGAAAGAATTAATGAGTCTGTCGAGAGATGGTTCATAACTCGTGAATAACTCATGCATTCAAGGACAGATTGCATTGAAGTGGCGAGTTGATTTTAACTGGTTTAACGCCATATCACAACAGCTCCATCAGAACGTGCCTGCCAAGCCTCAAAAAAGGGTTGAATCCTCTTAAGTTGGGGACAAATCCATTTTTCTTTCATGCAATTTCATCTCTGCTATCGAGGGTCCTCTCGGCGGGATTGTCACTTTTTTGCGTGCGAATTTGCATATTTGCATATTTGATGGACGCGTGGATGAAAACGACAGTCGCTTTCGTTTCGTGGGGACAATTCCATGTGGAATTATTTAGTTCTGGATAGTGAATGCTGAGGGTATTTCTCCCAAAGGATTCATTCCTCACGAAAAAGACGTGTGGTTGTCAAAATATGATTTTATAATTAAATATTGTCGATGGCAGGATGAAATGGGGAAATTCTTTGTTAAGTTGAAGTTTCCAAGAAATGGTTGAAAGTTTTTACCTGGAAGTTCGACCCCCGTGTTCAAAAAGGTGGTAAGAACTGCCTCCTCAAAAACCGCACTCTGCTACCAAACTGTTACATTCAGGTCACTTCCGTGATTTGTGACATCTTTACAATTCCAAGTTTCTCTTTCTCCTTCCCTTTTTGGTGTTGGTACTTGACGTTTTCGACTCAATGAGCGAGCATTTCACCACTATGAAATTCAGTTTTTCATCGCCTCATGGAAGATTCGTCCAAGAAACGTTGAGAGCTATACTTTGTCGTTAATGACGTTGGCGATATTTCCTCCACACACGTATAAATATTGCGCCAAGCAGGAGTGAGCTGCGAGATCAAAGAAAATCTAATTATAACGCGCACTCCTCGCCATGCGCTCGCTTCTCTTTGTTCAATTAAGTGATAATAAATGTAAGTCCGGCACGTCCAGCCACCCACAACGCGAATTCTGTTCGGGCATTCTCTTTAGCTTTGCCCAGGTTGCTGCATTCATGCTGTGTGGATGGACATCGCATCGGCAACATCTAGCAGGCCAAAGAAAGCAAAAAAGGAGACATTGAAGTCGCTTGGCAAAGAAAAATTATATTTAGAATTCTCATGGAGGAGTGAGCCATGACAATGGAAATTTGCCTTATGTGGATTCCTCATTAATTCATAAGAATCTCAAGAGGTTATTTAATTATTCGTTTATGGGTTGAATCGCTGAATTTTCAACTCTGATAATTAAGAATTTCCTTATTCAATATTTTCAAATTACTGTAAAAATTAAAATTACATTTTCTGGTATCTGCATTCCATATTTTCTTAAGTTTCCGTTAATAACCTGTATTTGCTTTAACAATTTCAGTTTGTTTTCTCTAGCTACGCTTTAAAAACTTATACTTTATCTCACGAGTGATATAATTCATAAGGAAATAATTGTTGCTTGAAAGTGACCTTAAGATAATTTAATCATCGTTTACAAACTACCAAATCTCGAATTGATATTAGAAATTTCTGCTGTAATAATTTAAGATTTTTTTGCAGTACTTTACCTTCATCTGTATATCATTTTCTTAAAAGAATGTTCACTTATATTTATTGAAACCTTACAACTTGTTTTCAGAAATTATTCAGAACCAGGAACAATAATCCATCAGAACTATCAATGGAATTCTTCACAGGCTAAAGTATGCCTCAGAGAAAATATATCCCGGTTTATTACTATCCCCCAGGAGGGCGACAGATCCAGGCTGCAGTCCTAAGTCATGCAGCACTCACCATTTATTGCTGTTGTCTGGAACCGATCGCAATACGCACGGATAATAAAGAACATCACACGATGATGGCTTGCAAGCGAAATGCTTTGCATTAAAAGCATTGCTCTTCGGCGCGCCGCTCTCCTCTGCATATGCGTGCAAATAAAAGCTATATAAGTGAGCAGCATCTCTATCCGGGAGGAAAAGCGGAAAAAAGCCGAACGTAATGATAGAAGAGAGGACTCCAAGGGAGGAGAACAATGCGACGGGGCAAAGTTATTGAGGCGCGGATTCAGACTCAGATTCAGATTTTGTTTTATTGCCTGTTTTAATTAATCTTGAACGTTGCGTCCTTCTTGTTGTTTGGCGAATGATGAATAGGCGCAATGGCGTTTTTTATTAGAAAGTATATTCGCAAGGGGGGAAAAATCTAATAACCAAAGTGTGCGAGGCAATGAAAATATAAATTTATTCAGTTAAATTGCTCAAGTACGGGAAAATTTCGATTAATAATTCACTGATCATAAATTCAACACCGATATAATTAATAATTAATAACAGATTGATTGCTGCTCAACTCATTATTATAGGTTGGTTAATTTTCATTGAAATTAATGGGAAAAACTAAATTTCATTACACATATTTGCAATGAATATTGAAAGTATGTAATATTTACTATAATTTTGTTGAAGGAAACAGAAAAATTCATAGAAGTAACACAAAAGTTTCATCAAAGTAATAATTTTTTTGAAAAATAATTTGAAATGAACTTTTGAGAATTCAAAAACACACTAAATTTTGTGGATAAATTTACATTAAACCTTTTAATTTTTTTAATTTCTATAAAATAAAAATTTGTCAAAAAAGTTGTGATTTTTTTTTCGAAAACCGAAATTAAAATTTATTTAACAATTTTCCATTAAAATACCATCTGTATTATAAAATTCATGTCATAACTTATTAATTTTCTTATAATATAATATTTTTTGGAATTGATCAATTTTAAGAAATGAAATTATAATTCTTCGTTATAACACTAAATTATTGAAACAATTTGAGCTTAATTATAATTTCCTGATCCATGATAAAAATCAATACATATTTAAACCTGACAAGTGAATAAGTACGTCTGGAAAATGTCAATCAATTGGCGAGGAAACAAACGCCGACGAAATGGAAAGACGTGATTTAAATTAGTTTTATGGACGTTCATTAATTAGTTGCCGATGCATTTAAACTAATTAAACCGCGCGCTCGCATGGAGTGCACATTAAACTGGATAGTGACTAATGCCTGAACGTATCCCGAGCAGTTCAGGTCTTAATTTATTACGAGAATCGCGCACACAAACCGAGAAATGATGCTGGGCGCACGCATTGATTGCTTCCACACGCAGCAGCAGAGTTCGAAAGTAGAAAATCAATTGAAAGCGCGAAATAATTGAAACTCAAAGTTGGGAAACTAAATGGCAAACAATAAATAAGGGCACTGCTATAGCGCTAAAAGATTGCGCGTTTGAATTATCGAAATGCTCGACGAGAGCAGTAATGCGAATGGAATGCAGACTCTCAATCGATGGGCGCGCATATGATATGCTATGGCTGTTGAGTGCTGAATGAAAACGCGAACGGGAATGAATGAGGGCGTGTGTTTGGCGAGGGTTGGCCGAGGGTGTTTTTCAATTTTCGCCGATTTCGCGAAAAGGTTTGCAACGCATTGCATTCCTTGCAGCGAGCGCCGCAACGCATTCTCGTTCAATTCGTCCATTCATTTCGCCAGCGCGCGATTTTTTTGGTCTGGTTCGCGGAGGCCGCGATTGAAAAGTGCACATCAACACACATCGCGATACATTCGCACTTCGCAATTCGCACCATTCCAGTGTGCGCCATGTGTCGGGCCGCTTGTAATCGTGGAAAATCGAAAATGCCGATGGTCGATGCTCGCTGCTCGATGCTATTGACTCATTCATTGTTTTTTTTTTGCTCTCTCTCCGCTGGAATCGAAATGCATTCCGCAATTTGCAGTTGCAATCCGTACGTTTTAATTTATTGCTTTTGTCTGATTACAGTTTCGCGCTCTCCGGCGAAAAACACGTAATTTGATGGTTTCATTAATTGAAATTTCAATCAAATTACGAATTCGCTCCCCAATCATTTCAAATTTCCATCTAATTATATATTTTCCCAGCCATGCGATACACCCAGCGCCATCTACCGAGGATCATTGCAACCATATTGGATGTAACCTATAAACTTTGCACCGTTATGCCAATTTATGGAAATTATGTTTACACTCTTCTTCTTGTATATAATAAAAATCAAACGAATTGTTTATTCCGGGTACAGTTAGCATTAAACGCTGCGTGGAGCGTAGAAGGTGTGAACGACAAACAAAGAACAATGCCTTGTCGCGTCAACGCATCGATTACGGCTCTTTCGAATCCTCCTCCAATTCGATTTTTATGCGTTTTATTCGACGATAGACACATATTACAACAATGCGTTGTTGTTTAATACCTATTATTTTCGTGTGTTCCTTGTATTTCGAGCCGTTTGACACGCATTGAACACGAACTTCAACGCTTGCAGGTATTGCTCAAGCTAAAGCTTGTTCTTTGTATGGAGTACAGCATTCAAAGTTCAAGCTTATGCATTTTGGGGTGTTACGTTGGGCGTTTTTCGATTGTTATGGCCAAGAACGCCGGATGTGATTCTCAATGCGTTTCTGTGGCACAGCACGAGAATACTAGAGAATGCTAGAGAGAAAGACAGATTGGACATTCGACTATTTTCAACGCTCATACGTGATGTTAAATATAGGAAGCAAAAGTTTCTTGCCAATGCATTTCCAATGGACATTCGAGAAACAGCTCGGATGGGACATCCATCAACCGGATGTTATTCGATTGTATTGACGTGGTGACAATCTGGGAGGATTTTTATAACGAGGAATGTATTTGATGATTTTACCAAATGTGTTCATCGAGTACATTTGGTTGCTGCACTTTATCCTCCGTGTTGGTTATGATAATATGAAGGCGTTGAAAGATTAATATATCAGGGGACAACATTGAAAGTAAAAATACTAATATTTCATTCGGTGGACTTGTTATGCAGGAAAATATGGTAGCAGTTATAAATTTGAGTCATTGAGATGAAGACGTTTGTTGCAACACACTGGATGCATTTTCACGCCTATAATTGTCACACAGTTGTGGTACAGTTGTCCGGGAAGGCGGAATTATCGTTGGAAACATCTCATACATCAGATGAAGACTTGGATTCACACTAAACACTTTTCAACTCCACTCCAGAAGATCAAAGAATAGGGGGCATCTTATTTTAGACATTTTAACTTGTCATACCACTTCATTGACTTGTGATGGCATCTTTCTAGACTCGTGTGGTATGGTATTTCGCTGTTTCTTATTCAACTCGTAGGTCCATTCACGGATGGCTAGTTTATAGACTTGATAGAGTTAAATATCACATGTTGGACGCTCTTCGAATAGCAAGAAGAGTGGCTTTGGGTTCGTTGGCGGCCCTCTTCGTCACAACGCACACAATAAATGCGTGGAGGATATGGACGTGTGATATGTTGTTATATAAGAGCAGAAAAAAAGATATCTTATTTCAGGGCGTAATGTATACGTTTTTATGGCGGTTTATAGCACACTCGGCTCACACAAATGTAACACCTTTTTCTTCTTCGGTTCCGTTCTATTTTTACGGTGCGTGTGTCCTTTCTCTGCGGTGTGAGTGGAGAAGGTCTGCAGCATTCCTATGCTGGGTGCATTCAGCATGGGCCCTTGATGGTCCACAATTCTCCAGTCATCCAGCCAGCCGTGTGCTGTATTATACTTTATGTTGTACTCAAATGTAAGTAAATGCGCCATAACTATAACGTATCGCTTGTGTATGGCTGGATTTCCAAAAAGGTGTGGAGTATAAAAGGTGTCATTCATCATTGTTTATGTCACGTGCAAATATTTCAAATTTAAGTCTGGTTTCTGTGAGAAATATTGCAATTAAATTGCTTCTGGATTACTCTCGATCGAATAGTAGTGGGTTATTTCAAATTTAAATTCTGTACCATTGTAATTAGAATGAAAGTCCATTTTGGACTGATTCTAACAATTCCAGTCAGAATTATTTTTTGACAGATCTCAAGAATACAGGTTATGATGAAGAAAAATTTTGTCCATGAATTCAGTAGTTTATTTTGAAAGTTACCTGTTGATGTTTCCATATACAATTTCAGTTTATCAGTAAAGAATTTCATGTTGATCATAATCAAAGTAAAAATAATAATTTCTTGATACATAAGATTTCTGAGTTAGCTCAATAATCGTACACTAGTTTGAAAATGTACAATCATACTTAAATGAACATGATGAAGATACCAAAGCCCAACAAAATTCGAAATTATTCTACTAACACTACTGTATAAAAAATATCAGTCAAATTACAATAGCAAATTTTAGGGACATAATGGACCAATTAAGATATATTTCCGAAAAATCATGATTTCTTCAAAGCCTTTTCACGCACATAAAATTCTGACGAGCCGCTAGACATCCACTTACAAAAATGTAATAAATTTATGTTTATAATGTTGTACATTATGTATAGATTAAAAATGTTTTAAAGATATGTGAAATTATGTTGAATGGACTTGAGCACCTGAAAATTTTATAATGAATCTGGTCGTTAAATTTGAAAGTGATCTAACTTCATTCTTCGTAAGAAAATCTTATTATTAACATAACAATTGTCATTATTTTAATAGGAATTATTAATTTAACATCCTTAGATACACTTAAGCAATAAGATTTATTAGTATCCTATAAATTTATTTTTAAAATCATTGAATGAGCTTAATTGTCATGTAATTACATAAATACTGCAAAATTATTGACATGATATAATTTTTTTTTTGAATTTCAAAAATTTATTTAATTTTTCCATTTAGCATATGAAAATATACACACCAAACAAAATGAATAGGTTTCAGTGAAAATATCAAACAGATGCATGGGTTAATGGACGAGACCATGCATAATAACAAAATTGGGTAAACAACTCTTTGTGCCCATTTCGGCAATGAATGGTAACGGAGGTCGAAAATATCAAAATAAATCCGAAAAAAGGTTTGTGTGGCTGTTGGCTGTTGCCTTTTTCAATTTCATGCATGGAAAACATAAAAAGACGAACGCATCCAAATCCCTCCAAAGTCCATCCATTCGAGAACCTACGTTTCCGTTAATATTTATTAAAATATGCTGGAAAATTATATTTTTTAGAAAAATTCCAATTTTTGAGGTTCCTTGGAGACGGCCGGCCATCGGACCAAAGACGGTTTTCTCATCACTTCAAATATTTATTTATTCTCACTGCTTATTCACGTCCTCGGAGTTTGCTCGCCTCATTGGACACCGGCTTAAGTAAACATATCACTGACCATATTATGTATTTGGAGACAGGCCATTGTTGTATTAACAAATGGAAAGCGGCAAAGAGAGGAGGCCGCTCGAGACACAGCTCAGCTTTTATAATCAAGGTGCGTTTCGTCTTCGAATAAATATGGAATGGAAGACGCATGTAGTTTATGAATAAGCTGAAGGTAAAGTCACGAAGAAAGAGTTTAACACTTTTAGTTCTTGTTGGAGAGGACCAAAATCCCAGTTGTTAATAAAATATAAAGTCGGTTTGCTGAGTTTCCCCAGAGTGTGAAAATAATTTAAGCAGACATTTTGATTTGGTATTTTTAGTTTCTAAAATTTGAAGATGTTTTTGTGAAATATTCACTAATGTAAAGTTTTCTTTATGTTTATTCATATGCAACGGGAATTTTGTATATGATTGAAGTAAAAGTAAAATCTTCTTTAGACGGTCAGGATGGAATGGGTCTATTAGAGATTCAAAGGGTTTTTAATCCTTCCGGTCAAACAGCATGTTGGAATTGCTCATTTTTTGAAACTAACAGTTTTCAAATTTTGGTCACGTTTGTAAATTTACTTGAAGAGATATGATCAAATCAAAACAAAATTATAATTGATTTGATTGATAATTGCATTTTCTATCATTAAACTGGGAAATCTGTCATATTTGTTAATGCAGTTGTTAATTCCCTAGGGAATAAAATTCTAGAAATACAAATTGATAAATGAATTACATAATTATGTTCAAGACTATAAGTAATCATTAAAGCAATTACTTCTATGGTTAAAGAAAATTTAAAGAAAATATATTTTTAATGGCTAAATCAATTTCTATTATTCCAGTAAAGAAGTAATTATGAACAGAATTTGCAATATTTTCGCAAACTTTATTCTATTATTAGGGAGATAAACACCAAAACTCAGATAATTTAGAAGTTTCTGTTTGTTCAAATGGGAAATAATTGTTGGGTTTTAATTTCTAAATCAATTTCATTAATGAGAGTAAAAAAGATAAACTTTCAAAATTTTCGCAAATTTTTATTCCAACATTAAAATCTAAATCAATTTCTATTATAACAATGAAGGAAGTAACTAAAGGAAGTCAACTAAATTGTCAAATTTCGGCATATCTTATTCCTTTACTAAGAAAATAAAAATCAGAAAATTTAAAAATTTCTGTTTGTCAAAATAGGAAATAGTTGTGTATTTCTAATTGCTTAATAAATTTCTATTATTGTACTAAAGACATAAATTATAAACAAAGTTGTAAAAATTTTCGCATATTTTGTTCCAGTATTAGGGAGATAAAATTCAGAAAATTAAAAAATATATTAATTTGTCAAAATGGGAAATAATTGTAGATTTAGTCATTAAAAACTAATTTCTATTCCGTAAAGGTAGTAATTGTCTAAATATTTGCATATTTTATTTTATTGCCAAAGAGATAAAGAGCAGAACATATAAAAACATCCTTTTTTTGAATGGCAAATAATTGAACGTGTTAATTACTATTACTATTTTTGCAGTAAAAGAAGTAAATATGAAGGTAGTTGCAATTTTTTTGCATATTTTATTCCATTAAGGAAATCTTAGAAAATTTATAAAATTTGTATTTGTGAGAATGGGAGATAATTATGGGTTTTTAATGGCTAAATCAATTTCTATTATGGCAATAAAAGAAGTAATTATCAAGAGAATTGTCAAAATGTTCGCATATTTTATTCCATTTTCCCCTTTTATCATTCATATTTCGGGGGGACGAAACTTTGGACGCGATTTGTAAGTTTGCGCCAAGTGTGAAAAGAGCTAAACTTTTGGCACTGTCTCTTCGGCGGCGAATGCGCCTTAAATTTTTTGATAAAAGAATGAGAAAAATACGTAATACTTTGTTACTTCTTTCCGTTCTTTCGGCGGAGGCGGTGGCAATGGCGTCGACGAGGGCGGCTTCCCCGTGTTTTTTGTGCAAATAGCATTCGGCGCAATAACATCACGGGCCAACGCGAAACTTTCCTAATGCAAAGTTGCCGAAATAAAGATGTAAATTTCTTTAATATGCGCGCAAGTTTTATGTTGTCGCGCGAACGCGAGGACACCGCCGCCAAATCGTAACACACCATCACTTGCGAATGCGATTTGCTGTTTGCATACGCAGATGTACCTCATATTTTCGCGTTTATTTCCGCCCGTGGCGCACCAAAGTTCGCCATTTGCACCATCTTCCTGCGAAGAGTTTTTTAATTTTAAATACTTCGCCAAGTCGTGTCCGGCAATGGATGGATTCAATGCGGGAACGGATTTCGCGAAGGTTGTGGATGCAAATGTCGAGTACCTCCGGTTTATTGGTTCCTTCAGTTGGACGACGAGAGCTGGCGCAGATTCGGCATGCCGCACGCTTTTTAATTCCATCGCAAATATCAGTTTGATTAAATTTTTGTTTGCACAAGCGGCCCGCGATGTCGAAGTAGGTGCGAATTTTCATGAGAGCAGCCCGCGTGCGCATAATGTTTGGACTGGAAATTAGATTTCGCGTGCGCGCATTGGTCACGCCGAAAGTTTCACAGGACAGGAGGGCAATTTGAAATTAGAAATTTAAAAATTTAATGCACTATTCCTCGAGTTCTCCGTGTGGACTCATGACAGAGACTTTGAGAAATTGCCGGCGACATCGAATGCCCAGCCCCGTTACGGGAGGATACCGAGAGGAATTTCCAATAACTCAATATCAACTTTCAATATATTTCTTGCTCATCGTTTTCTACGTGGGGGCCTTCTTCTGGGAGATGGATCGAGCACTTTTCCAAGACTTCACATAATATCTTGCTAACTTTTTGTACCGCTTGTGAATTTCCAATACATATTTTAGCTAAAAAATTCTTCATTTAATAAAATACTTTCGACTCCCTCTGCTTGCTTCTTCCGCATCCAAACTCGACAATGTTTTTTGTAATTTCCCTCCGCGTTTTGTTTCGTTTCATTATATTTCATTTTTTGCCTCAGAGCATTCAGTCATGGAATGCTCATCCGAAGCATTTTCATTTCGTTTTTGTTTCAATACTTTTAAGCATGAATACAGTAGAAAAGAATGCATATTTCGTCGTATTCCTGTGTTCGTTTCCTATATCTGCCGCTTATTTAATAAAAACTTGTGCTGGAGCGACCCTTTCGCCGCCGAAAAAAGAACCAACGCACACCGACAAAGAATTCCGCATTTGTTGGTGTGCGTTTGCCGAGGAAATTATCGAACAGATAAAACAACAATAGACCCACAGGACTTGTTAATTTAATAAACAAATCCGTAATGTTTTCCGTATACATCTTCTTTTCTTGTTTGTTGATGCTCTACTTGCTCGCTTTCTTTTATACCCGACTTTTTCCATTGAGGGGTGATGTGTATTAAAAATTCTTTGAAGCCTTTGTCTGCGATGCACGCTTCACAAGCAGGACCACCACCAGCAGCAACAACAACAACAAAAAGAAGAGAAGCTGCAGCAACAACAACGTCGTGTTGTTGGTTCTGGGATCAAAGCCGCGCTTTGAAAACGAAACCGAAAATGAAAAACAAAAAATCGGAGAAATGGATCCCTGCTAAGATAGTTAACCTAATCAGATGTTTGTTTTTCTTAGCCCAGATGGTCTGATGGCATTGCATCTTGGTAGCAGTGATTAATTAAGTGTGAAGCACTTATGTCATCGTAAAATTAAATTTCGGGACACATTTTTTACATTTGCATTTGGGGCCTTAACATATATTGGATCTGAGTCGTTGCAGCACCTTCACATTCGGGATGGTTGGAGTGTTTATGCCGCCACTTCAATGCACGACTTCAAGAGGTCATTGTGTGTGGTTGGAAGCTGCTGCTTGTGCCGTGTTTGCACAGCTTTCCTCGCTTTCGACGATGGTTCATCATCCGTGCTCTATGCTCGCTTACCTGAAACAACAAAACGTCTTTAAAGCCGTTGCACAATTGCGCCCTGCAATAGTTATTATCAGTGTGTACACATCTGAGTGCAGAGGATCGATGACCTAACCTAACACCCAAAAGCAGACTGCTGAAAAGAAGCACCGGAGGTGTTGAATTTTTCGAGTCGTGTGTAATATTATTTTAGCATCATATTTTCCTGATGGGTATCATTGACATATCCATGTCTAAAGTTCGGATCAGACATGTGAGAGCTTCAATGCATGAGATCATCTTCTCTTTTAAGCCGCCCTTTGTGCATCCACCAGGGAATTGGGCAAAAAAGTATGGAGCATTTTTCCATGTGTGCAATATGAAAATATTTTCATTTTTGTAATTGTAAACGCATTCAATGTATGGTATTTGTCAAGGTGTTTTAGTATTGTCGACGTTTTGCCATTGGAAATGGTTAACCTGAACGACGATTCTTTGAAGTCCAATGTTCATTTTACCTATGAGTACATCGGCACAAACAGAAAGCATTGGGGAAGGATAATCCTCCTCTTGTATTGATACCGGTTCGAATGTATTATGAGTTTTCAGAAATGTCTGGTCTGTTCCATACAATATTTTCGGGCAGACAATTGGATGCAGCCCACATTTGGCAGAAAATCCAAGCTTCGTTAGTTCTTTTTACTTTCTTGGTTGCATTATGGTAGATGCCTGTTGGCAAGCTGGCGGTCTTGTTGCGATTCATTGAAGTGTGGAATGAGCATCAACAACTTGACATTTCATATCTTTGGTTGCTTTCCCAACTGTTAAATTAAAAAATTTAGTTCTGGTAGGTCTTGATCTTGATCTGAATTAGTACGTTAAGACATATGAAATTGCACTTTCTTTTTGTTTCTGGAATTTATTGGTTGATATTGTATGGTAGAAATTTTGTCACTAATCATATCTGCCAACTTCGAATTGCATTGGAATTTTATTGGAACTAAAAATTGTTAAATAAAATTTTATAAAAAATTGATTAACGAAATTATGTTAATTTCCTTGATTTGCAAATTTTCTTGCAAACTTTTTAAAATTTTGAACCAATAAATGTTCATTATTTGGTGGAAATTTCTCAATTTATTGTTTTATTTGCTGTATTAACAAATAAGCTATTTAAAAGTGGATTCTTGAATATGTGGAATTTTGTCATTTGCTAATTTTGCTATTTGCTAATTTTGAATTTTTATAGAAATTTTATTGGAACTAAATATTTAAAAATAAACTTTTCATGTAATCATTTTAAAATTTTGTATCAATAAATGCTTTTTATTGAGAAGAAGTTTCATATTTAATTATTTTAATTTCTGTATTAATAATGAAGTTTTTTAAAATTTAGTTCTTTAATTTGAGGAATTAATATTTCAAATCCCAAAAGATCTAAAAAGATTTATTTACTTAAGACCAAAAACTAGTACTTGTTTTTCGAAGACTTGAGTAGTTGAGTAGATTTCATGAACTTTTAACTGATTTTGAAAACATAGTTTTAAGAAAAACGCGTTTAAAGTTTTGAATATAAATAAAACTGAATTTGAAAATTTGGATAATATTCTCGAAATTTCGTACAAAATAACAGACAACAAAAAATTTTATTTTTGAAATTGTGAAACTTATGTAATCCCAACTAGAAAGTTAAATCTTTTATTTCTTTCTCATCTCATTCAGATCTGTACTTAAAATTAAATTTCTTGACATTGTATTACGCATAACAATTATAATTCCAGATATTATTGAATACTTTTATAAGTTTAATCTTGTGCCATCGAAATCCTCAACGTTCAGCGATTAGTTTCTTAATTAATATTCCAAAGAAGAAATTCATAACAACTCAAGAATTTTTATGTCTTATCGTCATCGAACATGACATGATAATAGATCGTTGATTGAATATCAATTAGTACCTCATAAATTTGTCAAGGAACTGGATTAAACTCAATTATGTACACCAATAACTCCAAGAAATTGTTTGCTATAAGCTCCATCCAGAAGTTCACTGAAAGAGTTTTAATAAAATGAAGAACACTTGGTATATCTACTACAAGCTTAAACTCTGGAGGCGAACCGAGAAGAAAACGTGCGGCAAAATTAAATTCCCCAACACATCCACTTGTCTCCACGACAACGTCTTGACACGTAATGAGTAAATTAATACGGCGATTAAAAATGCAGAGCGCGAAACGCTGCGTCGCGTGGGGGCGCTGCGTTCGCCGACACGAGCGCCACCGCTCCACGGAGGTTTCGGTTTCCTCTCAATTGCATTGCGGCTTGAATTCAAATGCTCTTCCCGTTCCTTCGCCCTCCTGGATCCTGACTGGCGAGGATCATGGTTCGTTTGGGACCATTGCTGGACGAAAAACGAAAATCGGCATTTTGCAATCGATCCGCACACTCCATTCCATGGTGCTCGTCCGCGGCGAGACATTTCGCTCAGTTTTCCGACCTTTTTGCTTTTTAATTAGTCTGCACGTTTGTCCACCCGAGCAAGCCGAAACTCCAACAAAAACACGCGCCAGCAACGAAATCGTCGGCGTTCACGTACGTGCGCTCGGTATTCGTATTCGGCGGGCGCATTCGAAGAATATCGGCTTTTAATCAAGTCATTAATCAAGTTGAAAACTTCGACTTCCTTCGCTACGCTCTGCGGTCGGCGTGGTGTGATGTTTCCACTTCAACTTTTCCACTTTTCTCCCCCCCATCCTCCCTCCACCGAGCATCCGGGTAAGTTTTCCGGGTTCGTTTTGCCTTCGAAATTAGCTTAAAATTTAATTTTTGATTTCGCCTCATTTGTTTTTATCTCTTTTTCATTGCGACGATTTTTTTTTGATGGCTAGACTCGTAAAATACGACTCGAATATTTTTATTCGAAAACTTGCATCCCGTAAGGGGTCTTTCATTTCGTCAATCATCGATCGGATTCGGCGTTTTATTGCTGTTATATGCGGGAAATGCAATAAACTTATGCATTTTGTTTTTATTTCGTGAATATTTGATGCCGTTTGAATGTTTGATGCTTTTTATAGTGCCTGCTTGTTATGCAGTACGATTTCTGATCTAAAAATATTGCGAGTTAATTTATTTCCTCGTAGGTACAACGCGACGAGGAATACACTTGGTGTATTTTTCATGTGAAAATTTATTGAGGAACCGATAAAAACGAAACTGGAGCGCACGTCAAATGCGTCTTATTGCATCTGGAAGAGGGCGTCAATTTCATCTTCCATGGGATCGCATCGCATCGTTCGAGAAAAAGCAAAATATTTATTTCGACTCGTCGTTCGGTGTCTTTAAACTCCAATTACAACTGATGTCATTGGTAACATGACCTCTTCATGTGTGCTTCTTGTTAAATTTACACGGGAAAATTTATTTCATCTATGCTTACTTCCTAGTGAGTAAATATCATCTTCGAAGAAAATATGTAATGTACAATATTCTATAACTGTGAAAATTATGAATTTCACTTTTTACTAAAGCCAAACCAAATTTTTATGAATTACTAATGACATTTAACATTAGATATCATATCACAAATTATTTTATTTTACTGGAGTTGCATGTTACTAGTGACTGAAATAGAAAATTATTCACTTGTCAAATAAAGGGCGTACATTTTTGTAAATATGAGAGTAATAAATTTAGCTTCTTTGAAAATTGTACCTGTATATCTCTGGTAAGATAAAATGTCGTTTATCACACGTGTGCTTAATATGAATTCACGAAATGTGTGTATTACTCGTTTGATGATCAATGTGAACATCTCTCGATTATTTCTGCATCCAAACCACAAAAAATAAACAGCAACAAATTGGACTTTTCTTCTACCATTCAGCTTTTTCCTACCATCGGTACGTATCTATTCACCGAAAAATGAAGTGGAGCTTGTTGAACGATGCGCGCACGCCACAGATTCTTGATTAATGTTTGGTTTTATTAGGCGAACGAGCCGAAACCGTGTCGCGACTAATTTAAAAATCATTCGGCTTCCCATCATCTATTAGCCTGGTCGAGTCTGCTGACGGTTATCGACTCGATGATTGTGGAATGGACAACGAAACGAATACTGAGAACGAGACCCGACCAAGAAACTGTACATACAAATTCGAGGAGTGCGCAGAAGAAAACACAGGCAGATGATTTGTCTGGAGAATGCCGACGCTTTTGAGCGACTCTTGCGTTTGTTAGTTTTTTAATTTGCTCCGAATAGACTGGCAAAGGAATGAATGGTGGAAAAAATGGAGAAAATAAATGTGAACAAGGTGCACTCAGTTTCGATTTCGATATCTTCTCATTAGACATGATCATACGAATCCGGAGGGGAAAAATGTGAGCTTGTCTTGTTGGAATTGCCAGAAGATGGTTTTTCTGTGTGTAAACACGTTTCAGGCACGTTATTTGTACGTCATTAAAATGAAATGAAGATGAGATTAGGCTGGAATTACATATGTATGTATACCAAAAAATATAATTAAATTTTAGCTATTCGAATGGTTCATTTGTTTCTGCAGATGAGTTTGATGTGTTTATAATTGATGGGTGATATAATTTAATAATCAAGTCGAATTAGTATTCTTCGAAATGAAAATATCATCTAGTTTTGAAATATAATTTAAAAGAAATTAGTTATTCTCAAAGTGATAAGTTACTTACGTTTTTTTATGTGATAATTTGTAAAATTCGCTATAATATTTCAAATTTAAGCCACTTTAACATCGGATAAACTTTATGAATTTATCGATGTATGTAATTTCAAATAATAATACAAATATAAACAATATAAAATAAAAATCAAGTTGATTAAGTTGGTTTTGCTAAAACAAAAATTAAATTGCAAAAAAATGTTGGAATTCATTATTTCTTCAGTAGATCATCATTCTAAATTGTATTCGTAGTTTCCATTTTATCTGGAAAAATGTTTGTTTTTAAAATTCCATATTGTTGTCTATGAGGAACATGTCTTGGAAAACTATTTTCCCAAGTTTTTTTCTACGAATTTCTTGGCAACAAAATCTCAAAAAAACAAACATCCAATAAAATGAAAAACACTCGAGCAATTACTGATGAATAAATATGTACAATTCTGATATATCTTCATGATCGGGTAAGTAAATTCTGAAAATGTGCAAATTGTAAATGATCAGCATTTTGACACAATTGGCCTTGTCTTTTTGCAAATTTTATATAACTTTTGTTTATTTTATCAACTTTACTTTTACTTTCAAGAAACTTTTTCTTTCGTTTTCATCACTTTTGAAAAAATTAACGCTTTCCTCTTTTAATGTTTTATGTCAATCTCTCAGATTTTTTATAATCACCAAAATATCCGGAAAAAAACCTCAAAAAGAATCAATCTTCGGAATCTTCTATAAAAAAGCAAAATAGCCACAAGTTATTAAAAATATCATATTTTGTCATGAGATAATTTGGTTAAACCAAAAGTTGTTAGAAAGATTTGATTGAATAAAACGCCCAAAATTACAATTAATGTTGTTAAGGCCGTAATAAATGTCTTCAGGGACTCCTCATACAATTTGGTTATCATTTTGAATGTGATATAGCTGTCGGAGTTGTTTGAAATTGATGGGAAACTCAGTAATCGATGAGTATATCCTGTCGGACGAAATATTTCTTATCCTAGTTTATCTCTTCCGATCATAAGTTCTCTGAGCATAAAGTGGAAGTACAACGTGACCACTCTATACAGCACCTTTCAAAATATCATCATGTCTTAAACATTGTTGATGACTAGTTTTGCATTTTTGCTACTTCAACTCAATTGCATTGAGATAATGCAGATGAAGAGAATAATAACAACAATTCTGGTATAATTTTTCGATTTGTACGAAAAAAACTCTTAGGATATATTTCATTCTTTAGGTCACCCTGTGTTTGGCTGATAACACCAAGTACCAATGGTACAACTCTGATATGTATATATCATCCGGTTCAATTGCTTTTCCAGTAGTAAAGCCCACGCTCTTCGGCACTTGCTGCTGGCCCGAACATTTCGGTTTGTAGCATTCGAGACATGCGGAAAGTCTGCGAATCGTTCGGCTCGCTTCTCGACTCCGCGTACTAGATCTCAGTCCAGTTCCAGTTCCGGGCGTTTTCACTTCCGGTGCGATGCAAACGGCGCGTCACCCATCCATACACACACATATATCTATATCGAAATGCACAGAAGCTGCGGAGCACTTCCCACCCACATAAATCGTCATAAATCATGGTTGCGGCGAAATGGCACGAGGAAATTCGCCAAAAATGTGCACAAAAACCGTGCGGACGGTTGGCAGCTCAATTTTCGGCCCATTTTCGAACGATAACGAAATTCATTCCGCAAATCCGCGATGTGTACACACGAGCACATGAATTTTCAATCGGTGAGTTATTATGCGTCACGTTTCTTGACGGCGACAGTTCCAATCGATCGAGAGGAAGGAAGATCGGCTATCAAAGGAAGATTGGACCGCATCCGATATTATATATTAATCGCTTGTGTATACATGGGGAAATATTGAATTTCCGTTCGGTTTTTTCGTAGCATGAAATTGAATTTGGCGCATTGTTTGCGGCTAATGTGGGCTGAAAATGTGATTCAGCTGCCCCGGTCCGGATTAGGAATTCGTATGGGTTTCATATCGGCACGCATCTTCCATGGGGGCGCAAAACATCCAAAAAATTATCCCATTCTCGTAACACAAGCGTGACGTGACGACGAATATCTGAAACGACTGAAAGATCATCTCAAACTAAACGTGGCTTTCGGAAGCGAAGGAAAGAAGTTGGGTTCACAAGCAAACAATGCGTCCTACGCAGGTACTTTTATATTCACATCGAATCTAATCGACTTTTAAGACTTTTTCTTCAATCGACTTTTTGACTTTTATTCCGCACTTTCAGCGAGCGCGAAATTTTCCATTTATTTTACACACGTAGTTTGGAGGGAATTAGTTGTGTTTGCCTTCGGCTTCAGCTGGAGGCCATTGTTAAAAAACATGGGAGATTACGTCCTTCGTGACGACGACGACGCCGTCGAAAGAAATAAAATTCTTATCAAAATCGAATTTCATACTAATGGTTCGCCTCGCATGGCTTATACGTTCTTTATAGTCTCCTCGTCTGCATTGTGTGCCCTTCACGTATTATAAACTGTGTATTTGGCCGTTTTCTCCCCATAAAAATGAGCATTAAAATTTTCATTTGATTGCGCCTGCGTAACATGATTTCGCGTTATTTTGCGCTGTTATTTTCGGTACACGGTAATTGTGGCCGCGTTGGTCGTTATTATGCATGCATGCGCATCGTGATTGTGTTCTTCGTACGGGTGCGCGATGCCGGTGGCGATAGGCGCGGGCTAAAACATGCGAATTGATTCGATTTGCATATTGTGCAATTACGGCCGTCACCAACTCTCTCACCACCGACACGCAAAATTGCGCAAAATTTTCCCGCTCTCGCGCGATAACACCACCACGCGGTACGCGGTCGGTCCTCAGGTCCTCGGGTTTTGCACATTTCGCTACATTGTGACACTTTGTATGAGGATATTTATAAAAAGCGTCCCGCCCCGAAGGCATCGCTCGTAAGTTGCTGGGGAATGCGTGAATGCGGAGCGCGCGATTCGGATTCTTCGTTTCCGAAAATCTCGTCTTATCTTGCGGCAGTATTTTCGCCGGTGCGCGCCGAAAGTATTACGGTATGGTCCATAAATGTCCCGTGGGTATTATACGGGTCGAGGCCTCTTAAAGATTGTACGTGCCTTCGGCCAGAAAGGTGAATATCGTGTTAACTTCCTATAACATGTGCCCGGCCATAGTCCTAGATATCGTTTACGTATCGTGCCCAAATGTATCGTATCGCCTTACATAACTTAAGTGAATATAAATCCGTGCATTCAAAGTGCGAATGTAAAGTGGGGAATTTCAAATATTCCCAGGCGAACGCCCAGAAAACAGGCATTAAAATACATTGGAAGGACAATAAAGGAACCAATTTTGGTTTGATAATATTGCAATAGAATCAAATAAACATTGCAAAAACGCAATTATAGAAAAGATCGTCTTAAACTGAAAATAAGTGAATTTTATATTATTGAATTTATTGGTCAGTTTTGGTACAAAATTTACTGAAAGTGTCTCTTTTTACTACAGTCTAATAATTTTACAAATAAAAAACATTGCTAACAATAAGTTATATGAAACTTAATTGGAATATTGTATTTTGATGAAAATAAATACTTCAAATGTGACTCTAAACTTCTCCAGATTGTTGTTTTTGTTTTCATCCAATAACACCTCAAATAATGAATATTATTTATAATACGTTTTAGTTATATTTATAAAATTTTTTGCCGAAAACCCAGAAACAGAAATTGAAAGACTTTGGAAGATAAGAATTAAATAACCATTGCAAAAATGTAATAATAGAGAACGTGGTTTTATGTTATAATGACAATTAGTGTTTTCTTTTATTACTGAATTCACTGATCGGTTTGGGTACATTTATTATTGGGAGTATCCCTTTTTTACTAGAGACTAATGACTGTACAAATAGAAAACCATTGCTAATTGTAAGTTATAAAAGTCCAATTTGTAATATTAAAGAAGTTAAGTCCTTCAAATGTGATTCTAAACTTCTACGGATTGTTTTTTTTTTTCTTCCAATAACACCTCAAATTATGACTATTATTTTTAATGTATTTTGGTTATATTTTTAAATTATTTTTCCAATATTTGCATACTTAATTGTCCCACAAATTACCGCAAGTCCAGGAAACAAACCCTAAAGACCTTGAAAGGGCAATGAAGGAATCAATTTTGCTTCGAAAACATATGAGGCATAAAATCCAATTAACATTGCAAAAAAGGTGATCTTGCTATTATAAAATTTATTAGTCAGTTTTGCTACAAAATTTAGTAAAAATGTCTATTTCTTTAGCACCGACTAATTATTGAAGTGAAAACTTGTTCAGGCGCGCTGTGCAAAAAATTATGGGGAGTGAATAGAACTGGTATGTAACTCTCGGAATGATACCCTCTTTCGGGTAAATTCGGTCCAGAGAGATCATGATCTATCACTAGCATTCAGGGCTACATTTGATTATCTCAAATTAATCGATTGAAATTACAATAAAATAAACGTATGAAACAATGGACCGATTATTTCATTTTTCATAGTTAAGTGCCACCTCCGGTCATTTTACAATATTTCCAGTCACAATATGTTAAGC